>JABFPB010005590.1:0-13112 GCA_022817645.1 Ceratoteleas bidentatus
ACTCGGCTTCGCCTCGTGCTACAATACACTCGTCGGGAATCGCCTATTTCCCGCCCTAGTTGCGTAATATACTATTAAAAATATCACATTTGATAATGACGTGAAAACACGTAATAATAAAGATCTAGCAATTAATTGTAATGTTTTCTTTTTCGATAGTATTGAAAATATAGTTTCAAACAATGACGAGAAGAATGTGGATAATTATTTATTATCTAATTTATTTAATTTATAAATTGTAAATTATTTCAACAACTTTGACGAAATTAACATGGACACACTATTTGAAATAATGGATAATTTGGATAAAAACAAGGGATCTTTAGACGGTATCAATAAGAGAATTTTGATATATGTGTTCAATTCAATAGGCGGACAATTATTAGACTTGTATAATCTCTCACTGTGATCGGGAGATTTCCCCACCGACTGGAAGGTCCTATCATCACTCCCATTAGAAAAGTCGCAAATTCAAATAACGTGAGTGATTTTCGTCCGATTAACCAGCTGCCGATGTACGAAAAAGTGTTAGAAATTACTGTAAAAGCGCAGCTGGAAAATGTATTGCTGACAACGGAATTCTATGTGACGAACAATCGGTATTTAGAAAAGATTTTTCATGTGATACAGCACTCCAATTGGTTTTAAATGATTGGATGCCAGCGAGACTACAAATGCGCAGTTGAATCGATTAACTGGAGAATTTTACTTCAAAAATTATATTTATAAGGGATCAGAGCAAACGTCCTAAAATGGTTTGATAACTATTTATGTGACCGAACACAGCGAACATGTGTAAACGGGGTTATGTCCGAGGAACGGGGCATGAAATACGGCGTTCCTCAGGGCTCTGTTTGGGGCCATTCTCTTCATATTGTACATCAATGACTTTAAGCGGTGTCTCGGCGATCATTGTGATATCACAACGATTGCCGATGACCCAATCACGGATAGAATGGAAGAAAGGCTTAACAATGTGATGACGATTCTTGACCGTTGGATGAGCAATAATAACATGCTTTTAAACACAAAAAAGACATTCTATACGACATTTAAAAATGACAAAATGAAAATGGATATGGATTTAGAAATAAGGTATAGGGATATGTGACAATCGCAAGAGCTAAAGGAATTAAATATCTCGGGGTTTACCTCGATGAATGTCTTAAATTTAAGAGGCATGTTGCATATGTGGACGCTACTGTTGGTGGTAAATTGGGTCCCTTGAATAGGTTCGGCAAATTTGTCGGTCCCTATACAAGAAACCTTGTTTACAAAACAATGATAGCATCACAATTCGAATATTGCTCAACTATTCTTTTTTACGACAGCCAAAAAGATATTGCCAAATTTCAAAAGTTGCAGAAAACTAAAAATATTATCTGTAAAACTACGACACTATAGCCGCAAAATCCGGTACTACAGTCGGAATATTACACCGAATTGAACTTTCACAGAACAGTTGTACTTTTATAGACCTTATTCTGTAATTTTACAGAATAACTGCGTTGTATATGAATATACAACGCTTTGTTAAATTGGAGAGGAATTGCATTCACATTTATTTCAATAATTTAATTTGCCTAAAATGCGTTTAGATATAATAAAACGAAAACAATTTTCGGTTATTTAAGGGGGCATTCTCATTGAAAAATTTCAAAAAATCGTTTTTTTATTGCATAAAACGAAAGCTATATATGTGTAGAATAAGTGGCCAATTTGATCCGGAAAGTAGTTTAGCCGCACTGAGAAAAATTTCTAGCCATATAACATAAGGCGCCATGCTTAAAATGCATGCCTTTTTGAATGTCTTTCGTGCTATTTTTCCACCATAGTTCATGCTAATACAGCATGACTCGTGTTACGCTGCCCGTCCAATATAAAAGAAATTTATATTTATTGAATTTAATTCTGATTGATTTGAAATGAGTTTGTGGAAATCAAATTTAGCCCTGGGGCTTAGAAAATAGTGAAACAATAACTTGAAACAATTTTGGGTTGATTGGTATGTTGTGTGAATTATGGTTTGCTTGATTTAGTATTTGAATTGTAAGTGTTTTAGCAACCCTGGTTCAATGTTCAGACAGTTTCAGACTAAAAAATGTCTAGCTTGAAATAGTCTGACAAATGCATCTGAAAATTTGAGTCCAATTTTTCATACTATTTTATACTGCTGAAAGAACCTGATTTAGCCGTCATTCAACGATCAGATTATTTCAGATTATTTCAAGCTAGAAAATTTTACTCTGAAACAGTCTGAAATAGTCTGATTGAATGATGGTTAATCAGGTTCTTTCAGCAGTAAAATAGTATGAAATATTGAGTTTGGACTCAAATTTTGAGATGCATTTGTCAGATTATTTCAGGCTAGAAATTTTTTAGTCTGAAACTGTCTGAACTTTGAACCAGGGAAAAATGTTTATAAAATATTGGTGGAGGGAGAGATGGCTACTGTTCTGCACGCAACATGGGACAACTCCCGCACTCTATATGGGATGATGATTGATCCATGATCATCTTGGATTTGGACAGTGCCGTATTTTGAGATGCCGTGCGATTTCTGGTTCTTTGAAAGTGTCCTTACCGTTGCCGTGTCCCACTGACGATCACTGTGATGACCAAAGAGAATCAACGTCCATTTGGTCAAGCCTGCGATCAAGTTCCAGTGATTTGATGAGACACTGAGTTTGCCCAGAGCCCACTTCGAAATCTGTTTCCGTTTCCATCGATGCATCTCAAGCATTGCTTTTGGTTGTGGCATTTTATCTGCTTGCCGTGGTTCAACGTCAAAGATTACTGGAAGTATAATAGGTTCTATAGCGTTCTATAGCGGGAGCCGAAGGGAGAACCTCCGACGTTAAGGTTTTTAGCGTCAGTAGATGTATGGGAGGCAAATTATGGGGTCTGCGATGGTGGGCCGTTGACAATTTAGCGCACCATCCAGATCTCTTAGCCTCTCAATCTTCCCAGGAGAACAAAAATCTTCACTTCTTAGACAAGAAACATTTTCTTTGAAAGTGGACATCACTTGAACAACCTGATGGGTAACTCTGGCCGTTTGAAATGTTGGCGGGATATGGACGAAGGACTGGAGAGAGCATGCACTATCTGATACGGAGGAGGAATTTTATGTACGGTGCGATGGGAGAGAGCACTCTGCGTTTCCGAACTTCGACTGAGTCACTGTAGAAGCCTGAGGACCAAACTTCTAGCCAGCCGGAAAACGTGCACAGTAGATGTCCTCTCTTGACCCAATATTTAGGGAAAATTGTGTGACCAGTATGCTGAGTTCGTCTTGATTTGTTTGTAAGATCGATTAAAGCAGTTCCGTTGCCGAAATATATTAAATATGTAATCTAATTTATTTTGGTTTTGTGAATTCGAGAAAATTTATGTAGTTCCCTAACGAGAAATTTCCGTTACCGATAACATTGTATTTTGAACAAATTTTTTTTGGTTTATGATAATTCGGAAATTCGTGGTGAGAAAATAGAGTGAAAGAATTGAAGCTTATTATATACATGGCAAGTTGAATAACCTACAACTGTTGTTCCATTATTTGGTCGAAGTGCAGAGTATTTAGTAAAGTAAGATTCTATTTGTAAAGTAATAAGAAAAGTTTTTTTTGTACATCTATTTTGTATGTTTAATTTAAGTGGACTTTAGAAATTATCTTTATTTGGTTTATTTATAAATTGATTTTTTTATGTAACTGAGCGACTATTTGATTGATTACCGAATAAATTGTAAAGATAAGTATACAAGTGAAAATTGTGTTTCTGATTTGATTTGAACATTAACATCCTTGCTTGGAATTTTCCCGCAGTTCAGTTCTGTTGTTAGTAAGGACCCCTTTTTTCCGCTTCAAATTTGAGTGATTTTCATTTATTCAATTTTTTTGTGAAAAATAGGTTGTGATCAACCTGGCGATCCTGTAAAATCTTGGGTTTAGAAAGTCACTTGGGTTTGGCGAAGAGTGCGTCAATTTGTCACGTTACAATCCATACAAAGTAAGGTTAGATCCATGCTTTCATAGCACAACACCTATGTAATAACTATATGAAACATCATGCTACAAACGCGCGAGTTCAAGTCAAGCTTTTAAAGCATGATATTTTTCTCAGTGCGCTACAGCCTATTGTACCGGTGTCCCGAGCACTCAGCAGCTCGCAATTATAAAGGGTCGCGCGCTCATACCGACTTGTTTCGATGGCTTATCTATTGAACCTAAGATGAAAATAACTCTGATAGGTCACTGTAGATGTCACCATCCAAATGGTGATTCAATACCATCCAAATGGACTGCAAAAACTACAGTCAGACTGTAAAAAGTACAGTCAGACTGTAAAAAGTACAGTAAAGACTGTTAAAATTACTGTCAACACAGTTAAAATTACAGTCAAGATTGTTAAAATTATAGTCGAAACTAAAAAAAACTCAAATTGAGACTAAAGTAATCGCGAAACATTTACAAATCGAATTTGATGAACATCAGAATTGTCTCCGTCCGCCATATTGGATCCGTGAAGGTTAGTTTTGCAAATCTAATATCAGAATCGCGTTTAGCAAGTGTGAAAACCTTAAGGCCGAAGTTTCACAACATTATATGGACAAAAAACCGATTTTCTGAATCGAAATGGTTGCGAAAACTTTAAACGCGTTTTTCTCGAAACCAATTTTTTTGTATGCCGCATGATTCCGGTCTAACGGATCAACCGATTCCAATGGGACTAAAACGACTAAAAACTAGATAAAATGTATCGGATCTTAAACTAAACTCCAAAGCAAATAAGTCTTTTTAACTATTTTTAATGGCGGGTTAAACACAGAAAAATAGGGGGAAAAATGAGAATTTTTTCAAATGGACGCCATTTTGTTTGATTTCGACCAATTTCATTGACAATAGTTCATCCTCCAGCGAATTTAGTCTAGTTTAAAACCCCCTTAATTGATTTTGTTTCAGATAACTACAAGAAGCCCAGGAATGTTTACGGTAAAGCACTTTGCGGCGAAAGCGTTTAATGTAATCATCCGTGGCGGCTATGTAAATAATTATTTGAAAATAAAGTGTAGCTTTTATAGAGAAAAAAATTAATTTTCGGAACATCCAAACTGCATGCTTCTACGAGTTTTACTTTTCCCGCAAAAAATGCCAAACTTTACCCATTTTCCGACTTTCCAAATGAGAATGCCCCATTAAGGTTTGAAAACTTGAACCGATATCACGATTTTTCATACATTTGATTAATTCGATTGGATTTAATTCGGAGGTTAAAGAATTGTCACTTGTTTAGCTCAATAATGTTACAGAACATTTTCTGTGAAAGCACAACACTTTCTGCAAGTTTACGGATGAATCTGTAAACTATTACAGATCCATCTGTAAAATTACAGAAAAAGTTCTGGCATCCATTTTCTGGCGATAGTACCGGAATTTTACTGAATCTCGTTTTCAGTGAACAGAGCCATGAGGATCATTCTGCATTGTGATAGATATACTTCGTCGCGCAGTTTTTTGAGTATTGATGAGCGAATAAAGTGAAATGTTTTTTTATTGATTTTTAAAATGAAAAATGGGGACATAACCCCCGAAATGTGCAATCGTGTCAGATATGTAGGTGATATGACGCAACGTACGACGCGGCAAAGTAATAAAATACATGAAGGTTTAAACGAACCACGGCCGCGCAAAATAGTTTGTTTTTTAAGGGTTTAAGGACGTTTAACGAGGTCCCAGACGAAATGAAAAGGGCGCGCGGAATATTTACACGTTTAAACGACGACTTAATGATCAGTTTAGACGACTTCGAGAGTTGACGTAAACATAATTTATTTATTAATTTATTAATTTATTTATTATGTCCGTTGATTTATCGTTGTTGTTGATCGTTTTGTTTGTCCGCTATCAGTGTTAATTTATTTAATTTATTTTTGTATGTCTGAATTATTTATTATATTTATTATATATTTATTTATTTATTTGTTTATTGGGTGTAACGTATGAGTGTGACTCTATTCGCAACACTGAAGTAAAGGGTACAACCATATAAATATGTATAGATCTTTTTTTACTAGCGAGGAGGCTAAAATAAACGCTGTCTCTCTCTCTCCCTCTCTCTCCCTCCCTCTCTCTGCCGTGATTTGTAATACGCGTATTCGAAAAATAAAGCAAACGAATGGCTTGGCGCGAAACAAAAATTCAGCGACACTAACCATGCTTCGAACGTTGTATTTTGAAAGTTCAGTAGAATTTCACAAGTGCATCGGGTGCAAAGCTCGAAACTCTCCTGTCAGCAGCAAAAAAACTGCAAACAGGACTTTTTTTACGTGAAAAATATTTAATTGCCAAATTATACATTTAATAATGTATCATTAAGCCGAATAATATTTAGTTAAGTTATAGTAAAATATCAAATGTCGCTTAATTCAAGTTTAGAAGAAGTTCTATCGTAAACTCATTCTAAACGATGGAATAACGCATATTATATCATAGGACATAACCTTCGAAAACTGCATCGCCAGAAGATATAGAAATGGTTAATTCCAACGTGTTGAATTCAACACGTTGGAATTAACCATTTCTATATCTTCTGGCGATGCAGTTTTCGAAGGTTATGTCCTATGATATAATATGCGTTATTCCATCGTTTAGAATGAGTTTACGATAGAACTTCTTCTAAACTTGAATTAAGCGACATTTGATATTTTACTATAACTTAACTAAATATTATTCGGCTTAATGATACATTATTAAATGTATAATTTGGCAATTAAATATTTTTCACGTAAAAAAAGTCCTGTTTGCAGTTTTTTTGCTGCTGACAGGAGAGTTTCGAGCTTTGCACCCGATGCACTTGTGAAATTCTACTGAACTTTCAAAATACAACGTTCGAAGCATGGTTAGTGTCGCTGAATTTTTGTTTCGCGCCAAGCCATTCGTTTGCTTTATTTTTCGAATACGCGTATTACAAATCACGGCAGAGAGAGGGAGGGAGAGAGAGGGAGAGAGAGAGACAGCGTTTATTTTAGCCTCCTCGCTAGTAAAAAAAGATCTATACATATTTATATGGTTGTACCCTTTACTTCAGTGTTGCGAATAGAGTCACACTCATACGTTACACCCAATAAACAAATAAATAAATAAATATATAATAAATATAATAAATAATTCAGACATACAAAAATAAATTAAATAAATTAACACTGATAGCGGACAAACAAAACGATCAACAACAACGATAAATCAACGGACATAATAAATAAATTAATAAATTAATAAATAAATTATGTTTACGTCAACTCTCGAAGTCGTCTAAACTGATCATTAAGTCGTCGTTTAAACGTGTAAATATTCCGCGCGCCCTTTTCATTTCGTCTGGGACCTCGTTAAACGTCCTTAAACCCTTAAAAAACAAACTATTTTGCGCGGCCGTGGTTCGTTTAAACCTTCATGTATTTTATTACTTTGCCGCGTCGTACGTTGCGTCATATCACCTACATATCTGACACGATTGCACATTTCGGGGGTTATGTCCCCATTTTTCATTTTAAAAATCAATAAAAAAACATTTCACTTTATTCGCTCATCAATACTCAAAAAACTGCGCGACGAAGTATATCTATCACAATGCAGAATGATCCTCATGGCTCTGTTCACTGAAAACGAGATTCAGTAAAATTCCGGTACTATCGCCAGAAAATGGATGCCAGAACTTTTTCTGTAATTTTACAGATGGATCTGTAATAGTTTACAGATTCATCCGTAAACTTGCAGAAAGTGTTGTGCTTTCACAGAAAATGTTCTGTAACATTATTGAGCTAAACAAGTGACAATTCTTTAACCTCCGAATTAAATCCAATCGAATTAATCAAATGTATGAAAAATCGTGATATCGGTTCAAGTTTTCAAACCTTAATGGGGCATTCTCATTTGGAAAGTCGGAAAATGGGTAAAGTTTGGCATTTTTTGCGGGAAAAGTAAAACTCGTAGAAGCATGCAGTTTGGATGTTCCGAAAATTAATTTTTTTCTCTATAAAAGCTACACTTTATTTTCAAATAATTATTTACATAGCCGCCACGGATGATTACATTAAACGCTTTCGCCGCAAAGTGCTTTACCGTAAACATTCCTGGGCTTCTTGTAGTTATCTGAAACAAAATCAATTAAGGGGGTTTTAAACTAGACTAAATTCGCTGGAGGATGAACTATTGTCAATGAAATTGGTCGAAATCAAACAAAATGGCGTCCATTTGAAAAAATTCTCATTTTTCCCCCTATTTTTCTGTGTTTAACCCGCCATTAAAAATAGTTAAAAAGACTTATTTGCTTTGGAGTTTAGTTTAAGATCCGATACATTTTATCTAGTTTTTAGTCGTTTTAGTCCCATTGGAATCGGTTGATCCGTTAGACCGGAATCATGCGGCATACAAAAAAATTGGTTTCGAGAAAAACGCGTTTAAAGTTTTCGCAACCATTTCGATTCAGAAAATCGGTTTTTTGTCCATATAATGTTGTGAAACTTCGGCCTTAAGGTTTTCACACTTGCTAAACGCGATTCTGATATTAGATTTGCAAAACTAACCTTCACGGATCCAATATGGCGGACGGAGACAATTCTGATGTTCATCAAATTCGATTTGTAAATGTTTCGCGATTACTTTAGTCTCAATTTGAGTTTTTTTTAGTTTCGACTATAATTTTAACAATCTTGACTGTAATTTTAACTGTGTTGACAGTAATTTTAACAGTCTTTACTGTACTTTTTACAGTCTGACTGTACTTTTTACAGTCTGACTGTAGTTTTTGCAGTCCATTTGGATGGTATTGAATCACCATTTGGATGGTGACATCTACAGTGACCTATCAGAGTTATTTTCATCTTAGGTTCAATAGATAAGCCATCGAAACAAGTCGGTATGAGCGCGCGACCCTTTATAATTGCGAGCTGCTGAGTGCTCGGGACACCGGTACAATAGGCTGTAGCGCACTGAGAAAAATATCATGCTTTAAAAGCTTGACTTGAACTCGCGCGTTTGTAGCATGATGTTTCATATAGTTATTACATAGGTGTTGTGCTATGAAAGCATGGATCTAACCTTACTTTGTATGGATTGTAACGTGACAAATTGACGCACTCTTCGCCAAACCCAAGTGACTTTCTAAACCCAAGATTTTACAGGATCGCCAGGTTGATCACAACCTATTTTTCACAAAAAAATTGAATAAATGAAAATCACTCAAATTTGAAGCGGAAAAAAGGGGTCCTTACTAACAACAGAACTGAACTGCGGGAAAATTCCAAGCAAGGATGTTAATGTTCAAATCAAATCAGAAACACAATTTTCACTTGTATACTTATCTTTACAATTTATTCGGTAATCAATCAAATAGTCGCTCAGTTACATAAAAAAATCAATTTATAAATAAACCAAATAAAGATAATTTCTAAAGTCCACTTAAATTAAACATACAAAATAGATGTACAAAAAAAACTTTTCTTATTACTTTACAAATAGAATCTTACTTTACTAAATACTCTGCACTTCGACCAAATAATGGAACAACAGTTGTAGGTTATTCAACTTGCCATGTATATAATAAGCTTCAATTCTTTCACTCTATTTTCTCACCACGAATTTCCGAATTATCATAAACCAAAAAAAATTTGTTCAAAATACAATGTTATCGGTAACGGAAATTTCTCGTTAGGGAACTACATAAATTTTCTCGAATTCACAAAACCAAAATAAATTAGATTACATATTTAATATATTTCGGCAACGGAACTGCTTTAATCGATCTTACAAACAAATCAAGACGAACTCAGCATACTGGTCACACAATTTTCCCTAAATATTGGGTCAAGAGAGGACATCTACTGTGCACGTTTTCCGGCTGGCTAGAAGTTTGGTCCTCAGGCTTCTACAGTGACTCAGTCGAAGTTCGGAAACGCAGAGTGCTCTCTCCCATCGCACCGTACATAAAATTCCTCCTCCGTATCAGATAGTGCATGCTCTCTCCAGTCCTTCGTCCATATCCCGCCAACATTTCAAACGGCCAGAGTTACCCATCAGGTTGTTCAAGTGATGTCCACTTTCAAAGAAAATGTTTCTTGTCTAAGAAGTGAAGATTTTTGTTCTCCTGGGAAGATTGAGAGGCTAAGAGATCTGGATGGTGCGCTAAATTGTCAACGGCCCACCATCGCAGACCCCATAATTTGCCTCCCATACATCTACTGACGCTAAAAACCTTAACGTCGGAGGTTCTCCCTTCGGCTCCCGCTATAGAACGCTATAGAACCTATTATACTTCCAGTAATCTTTGACGTTGAACCACGGCAAGCAGATAAAATGCCACAACCAAAAGCAATGCTTGAGATGCATCGATGGAAACGGAAACAGATTTCGAAGTGGGCTCTGGGCAAACTCAGTGTCTCATCAAATCACTGGAACTTGATCGCAGGCTTGACCAAATGGACGTTGATTCTCTTTGGTCATCACAGTGATCGTCAGTGGGACACGGCAACGGTAAGGACACTTTCAAAGAACCAGAAATCGCACGGCATCTCAAAATACGGCACTGTCCAAATCCAAGATGATCATGGATCAATCATCATCCCATATAGAGTGCGGGAGTTGTCCCATGTTGCGTGCAGAACAGTAGCCATCTCTCCCTCCACCAATATTTTATAAACATTTTTCCCTGGTTCAAAGTTCAGACAGTTTCAGACTAAAAAATTTCTAGCCTGAAATAATCTGACAAATGCATCTCAAAATTTGAGTCCAAACTCAATATTTCATACTATTTTACTGCTGAAAGAACCTGATTAACCATCATTCAATCAGACTATTTCAGACTGTTTCAGAGTAAAATTTTCTAGCTTGAAATAATCTGAAATAATCTGATCGTTGAATGACGGCTAAATCAGGTTCTTTCAGCAGTATAAAATAGTATGAAAAATTGGACTCAAATTTTCAGATGCATTTGTCAGACTATTTCAAGCTAGACATTTTTTAGTCTGAAACTGTCTGAACATTGAACCAGGGTTGCTAAAACACTTACAATTCAAATACTAAATCAAGCAAACCATAATTCACACAACATACCAATCAACCCAAAATTGTTTCAAGTTATTGTTTCACTATTTTCTAAGCCCCAGGGCTAAATTTGATTTCCACAAACTCATTTCAAATCAATCAGAATTAAATTCAATAAATATAAATTTCTTTTATATTGGACGGGCAGCGTAACACGAGTCATGCTGTATTAGCATGAACTATGGTGGAAAAATAGCACGAAAGACATTCAAAAAGGCATGCATTTTAAGCATGGCGCCTTATGTTATATGGCTAGAAATTTTTCTCAGTGCGGCTAAACTACTTTCCGGATCAAATTGGCCACTTATTCTACACATATATAGCTTTCGTTTTATGCAATAAAAAAACGATTTTTTGAAATTTTTCAATGAGAATGCCCCCTTAAATAACCGAAAATTGTTTTCGTTTTATTATATCTAAACGCATTTTAGGCAAATTAAATTATTGAAATAAATGTGAATGCAATTCCTCTCCAATTTAACAAAGCGTTGTATATTCATATACAACGCAGTTATTCTGTAAAATTACAGAATAAGGTCTATAAAAGTACAACTGTTCTGTGAAAGTTCAATTCGGTGTAATATTCCGACTGTAGTACCGGATTTTGCGGCTATAGTGTCGTAGTTTTACAGATAATATTTTTAGTTTTCTGCAACTTTTGAAATTTGGCAATATCTTTTTGGCTGTCGTAAAAAAGAATAGTTGAGCAATATTCGAATTGTGATGCTATCATTGTTTTGTAAACAAGGTTTCTTGTATAGGGACCGACAAATTTGCCGAACCTATTCAAGGGACCCAATTTACCACCAACAGTAGCGTCCACATATGCAACATGCCTCTTAAATTTAAGACATTCATCGAGGTAAACCCCGAGATATTTAATTCCTTTAGCTCTTGCGATTGTCACATATCCCTATACCTTATTTCTAAATCCATATCCATTTTCATTTTGTCATTTTTAAATGTCGTATAGAATGTCTTTTTTGTGTTTAAAAGCATGTTATTATTGCTCATCCAACGGTCAAGAATCGTCATCACATTGTTAAGCCTTTCTTCCATTCTATCCGTGATTGGGTCATCGGCAATCGTTGTGATATCACAATGATCGCCGAGACACCGCTTAAAGTCATTGATGTACAATATGAAGAGAATGGCCCCAAACAGAGCCCTGAGGAACGCCGTATTTCATGCCCCGTTCCTCGGACATAACCCCGTTTACACATGTTCGCTGTGTTCGGTCACATAAATAGTTATCAAACCATTTTAGGACGTTTGCTCTGATCCCTTATAAATATAATTTTTGAAGTAAAATTCTCCAGTTAATCGATTCAACTGCGCATTTGTAGTCTCGCTGGCATCCAATCATTTAAAACCAATTGGAGTGCTGTATCACATGAAAAATCTTTTCTAAATACCGATTGTTCGTCACATAGAATTCCGTTGTCAGCAATACATTTTCCAGCTGCGCTTTTACAGTAATTTCTAACACTTTTTCGTACATCGGCAGCTGGTTAATCGGACGAAAATCACTCACGTTATTTGAATTTGCGACTTTTCTAATGGGAGTGATGATAGGACCTTCCAGTCGGTGGGGAAATCTCCCGATCACAGTGAGAGATTATACAAGTCTAATAATTGTCCGCCTATTGAATTGAACACATATATCAAAATTCTCTTATTGATACCGTCTAAAGATCCCTTGTTTTTATCCAAATTATCCATTATTTCAAATAGTGTGTCCATGTTAATTTCGTCAAAGTTGTTGAAATAATTTACAATTTATAAATTAAATAAATTAGATAATAAATAATTATCCACATTCTTCTCGTCATTGTTTGAAACTATATTTTCAATACTATCGAAAAAGAAAACATTACAATTAATTGCTAGATCTTTATTATTACGTGTTTTCACGTCATTATCAAATGTGATATTTTTAATAGTATATTACGCAACTAGGGCGGGAAATAGGCGATTCCCGACGAGTGTATTGTAGCACGAGGCGAAGCCGAGT
>JABFPB010005591.1:0-13112 GCA_022817645.1 Ceratoteleas bidentatus
CTGCTAAATTTAATTCTGGAAATGACATTCTCCCTAAAGTGCAGAATCTCGCTATGGTCGATTTCTGATGAAATTATTATTTATCCTTTTTTTCATTAACAAAGACACTAATTCCGTGGCAGCAGACTTGAGACATCGTCTTAACCTGACTTATCTGCAAGATTACTATAAATTTGGGTACTTGCACTGTTATTATCACAGCAAGTTTTTATACTAGTTTTTATTATGAATATTTTTCATATATAATAATTAATTAAAATAAATATCAAACAGATTTCAAAAATTAACACTCGAATATAAATTTAACTACAAATGTTTCATATAAACTGTTTCATATGAAAAAAATTGTCAATTTATTTCATAAAAGTCCGTAACATTTAACTTGATTCGTCGATAACGTCATTTTCCGTTACAGTTAGCATAACACGTTAGAACTTGACACATTTTTTACAATGTTCGCAAACACCCTGACACGATCGCCCGAATATTCGAAATCGCGAAATAACGAGCGGAATGACCGCGATATCGCCGCGCGAATTTCACTGCTGAATAAATTAATTAATTGCGACAATTACATTTTATTGGTGAACGCAAAAACGCGCTTGTTTATGATAATGCGGTACAAGTTGCGACGCGGTGGCGGCGGGGCACGTTAATTGGAATCGAGCCGGGATCGAATGGCCGCGGAATCAGCGCGATGTTTATTTCATTCGTGTAATTCCGTTCGGCCGAGTACGTGCGGGCTCTCGGGGATGCGAGCAAGCGGAATGCCCGGTTCCGTGCCACACGGCAGTCCGGTTTATCGATTTTAATAAGTACGCACGGGTTTACGCCGGGAATGCGAAATCGCGGTCAAGATGACAATCGGTCACGGGCGGGCGCAAAACGAGCCGTTATGCGGTCGCGCGCTCCGCCATAATTGCGTACGTACGCCTCGGTTTTGGACGGTTAGGGCCGGCAGACGCAATTATCTAGTTGCCGTTAGTTAATGTTTCGCTTCCGGATGGATTTGACGGGGGTTAAGTAGACTTTCAAGGTTACGAGTTGGAATTGGATTTGATTTTTGCAGCGGATTGGAGATGGGTTGTTGAAGCGACAAGTTTAATTATGAAACACTCTTCGTAATCGTCCGATTTGAGCAGTGATGCTTTCAGGTGAAGGGTAAAATAATTGAAGAAGGGATACTTTTTAAGGATATTTACTGGGTAGGTTGAAAGGGAGAGAGTTGAAGAAATTGTTTTAGAATTGTTTAATATATTTTCTTCATATTTTCTTCGAACCTCGTGTTTAAAAACCGAGAAAAGGGTCTGTCAGGTTTCTTGAGAACTTTCCAGACTGCCTTAGTCCCGTAGACTTGTCATTTTCATGAAGTGTGGAATTTATGAAATTCAATTTCGGGAGGACAGAAAAAATTACCGAGAACAAATTTGAAGCTTATCGTTCTGATGAAAAAAGATTCAAAGACACTGTTTGAAAAATAAAGAACATTTCATTCAACCATTCAGATGTTCAAATCCGAGTTTAAGAAATAAGTAATTCATCACGATTTGGATCTAAGTAAAGGAAATACTTCAGTTACAGAAATTCTTTAGGCAAAAAAAATCTGGAAGATGTCTAAAACTAAATAAGAAACATTCCTCTCTTATAATGAGAATATTCCTGTAATTATAAGAATAATCTTCTCATTGTAAACTGAGTGTTTAAAAAAAGTGTCGAAAATACTATTTTCAATGCCTTTTTTTATCAAAACAAAATCTTCATTTGACATTTTTTAATATCTTGTCTCTAAAAACATTTAAAAAACACCTGTTTTTATACTGTACTCAAAACCTCTACCAAGTCCTATTTGCCTCACAACATTTGACCCCCGACTTCCAATCCCAATAACATGACTCGCGCATCTCCCGCCGGATAGCGAAGAATCGCGCGCAAACGACTGCCTTCCGGCCCGAGGGGGTCCGTAACGAAATTCCTTGTTACGCGTCGCGCACGCTGCCACTCGAAACCGAACGGCGCTTCGATAACCGGGAAATATCAAATGAAAAGATATGGCGCGCGGGGCCGCCATCATTATTAGATTCCGGCGCGCCAGGCTTGCGAAACATTTGCGCGGACGAATCCGATCTGCTGAAATCTCCGCGGCGCATCATTATGCCGATCAAGAGTATCAAAGGCCCGGCGGAAAGTAAGCGAATATCCGCCGGTTTGGCGCGAGAGAATGGGGAAGCCCTTTGATGCGGGGCTGCTTTTAAATATGATTTCAATTTCGTCCAATTGCGAGCAGATTTCGTCGGGCAGGGGGAGGGAAAGAAAAGAGCTTCACCTTCTGTTTTATTTTCCCTCTTCGCCTCTTCTCCTTTTTATCCTGCCCCCGGTGTAAAAAGAAATTTAGCCGGTGGCAAGAGCTCAGCCTCGGATTCTCCGGGAGGGGCGGATGGGTTCTTGATCCGATGAAAAAGGTCGGCCAAAATCGATCCGACGGTGTTTACGGATGCAGAGGCCCACGTGAAAATTTCGGCAACGCGCCGATAGAGGGCGCAAAGAAATCATTTCTTATTGCATTATATCTACCCTCGTTCTTCATTTGAGCCGGCGCTGTTGCCGCGCGACGCTGAAAAAGCTCCCCGAAGACACTGATTGGCCTGGACGTATCTCTTCAAGCGCCTTGTTTCCACGTTCTCGTTTTTCTCTCGGTCGAGCGTCCGCGTGTCTGAGGGGAACGAGACAAATAGAAAAGACGACGGCAATATGGTTATGGATTTGCGACTGCCGATGATTTTCAAGAGGTTCTGATTCTTGAAGGGATCGTTGGGTCGGAGATCGTTGCTGGGATTACGTGGGAAATTATTGCGAGTCGAGAGAATTAACGGGTCGATGAAATGGAGTCTTTGTTTTGCACTTGTTGAAAGAGAAGGAAAAGTTGTAGTTTAAAGGCGGATACATATTAGTTTGGAAAGAGAAAATAAAGTTTTAAATTGAGAAAAATCGAGACGTATTCTGTCTCTTGAAACGTTTTTATATCTTGAAAAAACTTTTCTTAACGGTATAGTAAAATTTACTTGAGGATACTAAAAAATTTAACATGACAGTTTTACATACAATTTTTTAATAAAAGTGTGCAATCTTACAAGATAACATCAATTTGTATTATATTTAAAAAAATTTTAGTTAAATCTTGAAACAAATTAGTTTTTTGTAATGTTTATATACGTACATATTTTTAATTTAAAAGCTATACTTTAGAATATCAAATGGCTTCAGATCGATAATCCGTGATGAAATTTCCGGTTAATTAAAATTATGGTTCATTTAGTATCTCGAATCAGTGCATTTAAAACGAATGATTGACAAATGGAAGAAAACGCGAAATTGTTATTGCATCCAGCAGAATGACACGATTTCAATTAATTCGCAATTCTTTTACGCGGCGGACATTGCGCGTGATTCACGGTAATTATTCATTTCATATTTCGCTGTATCAATGATTCATGAATTAAACAAGAAAACGAATTGTTATGGCACATTATAATACAATGGCGCACGCAGGTTGCCAAGTGACAAAGCCAGGATTGCACATTTAATTACTAAAAACGTTTCCATATTTACGCTGCAGTTACGCGGTCTTTTCAAAACGATCCGCCAATTGCCACTGTTTTACAGTGAATTCAGAAATTCAAAAACTCATTTATTCCCGCGTTTCGAGACAAAATGACCCATTAATAATTGCACGCCAAAACTCGTAAAATCGACTCTACTAATTTACATCCCAATAACGTGCAATCGGAGAATAATATGTGCGTTATTAAAAACACCAAAACGCACGGTTCCGCGGTGTTTTTGTTTCTTATTTTAATTAAACGGCGTTCACGAATGCCGGAATGCAAAAACGTAATTAAATGGAAATCGCGCGGGCACATTTTCCAAATTAATAATTCCGCGACGTAAAATATAATCCGCGGGTTGGAAGTGTGAAATTAGCATTTTAATTAAACATGCAACTGGCCGATACGTTCTGCCGGGGATTCGAACGCGAATTCAGCCCGGTCAAAGCGCCACGCGTTATTATTACAGCTGTCAATTATTCATCGATTTGCTATTTGTTACGAATCATGTGATTAACGCGACAAATCCTGGAATATTAATAATCTCTTTTGGCCCAACCCTCGGCGTAAGCCGACGAGATGAAAATAAAACCCATGACAGGAATAAACTGAATCCATTAATATCAGCCGCGCTTTTTCCCGACAATACAATCGGCCGATTAATAAATTACACGCTACCGTCGAAATCGGCGTTTTCGCGTTTTTGGTTCCGGAAAAAAGCGTGTCGACGTGACGAATCAACAGCGAAATGAGCCCGGCTCGTTGTTTTCGCAAAAAGTCGCGCGAGCAGCGTTAAATCGAACATTTGCTGCGTCCGCTTCCGCTTCCGGTCACATAGAGCCGCGCCAATGATAGGGCGTTCGAATGTAGCGATCGGGTATCGGGTTTCCGCTAATTTTCGCGGCGGGAAATTGTGTAAACAAAAAAGCGCCGGGTGCGTTCAGCGGGGACGATGTTCGGAGGGGTGCGTTCACCCGCAGGGGTGTGTTCCGCAGCGCATGAATTATTTATTTGCATTAAAAGTACATATTTGCGAATTTGTATATTTGGATCCGCCGAAATCAATCGCAGGAGAGTCGACTGACGGAATTTAACGATTTACGCCGGCGTTACTTGGGCAAACAGAAATTAATTGCACAATTAATTCGAGGCGGGGTTGGTGGAATGACCGATTTATTTTGGGCAAAAGATGTTCCGGTAGTAGGGGGGGGGGGTGAATATGTTGATGAGGGAGAGTTGGAAAAATATATTTTGTTTGGCAAAAGGAATAGACTATTGAGAATAGGGTATCGCGCAACAAGTGGGAAAAGTTGGCGATACTAAATGAGCGTGAAGTTGAAAAAATGGATTTATAATGTTTATTTAGGCGGTGGAGGAATATTAATTGGGAGAAAGTGTAAGTTTGTTTGATGTTAATTAGCACTGCTGAAATTTTATCGATTCGTTCTCGGCTTGCTGCAAATTTAAACTTAAGTGTAGTAATTGCCGTTGTTCTATTACGCTGTTACAGAAATAGAAAAAATTATTAACTCAATCTCAGCTTTTTCTAGTGTTGTTTCTCCCGTTTGTAAAGTTGAAGTACGTTCATTTTAAACAGAGTACTGTTTGTATGATACTGGTTGCATTTTTAATGTAACCAATGCATGAATTCATCAATTTCAAATCGCGTCCATCGCCTCTTCCTTTTTTATTCCATCGCCCCCTATTATATCAGCACTCTAATTGAAATGTCAATAATTAAAAATTCGCACAGCGCTACCACCGCGCGAAACGCCGTAAAATAAACTGCAACCTCCCTCACTTTATCCCGAAAATTATATGCTGCCTCGACGTAAATTTAAAAGCTACTTTACACAAACATTCACGTTAATTTAACACAAAAGTGAGCAACAAGAAACGTTGTTTGTTACATTCACGTGAACTCACGCTACATCATGTTTCACCTGATATTTGCTTAACTCGTAAGTCGCGCAATTCCGAATTTCGAGAGGCATTGTGCGACGGTCGACAATGCAACACCACAACACCAGTGAACAAAAACCAAACCCAAAATCAACTCCCAAATTCCTACCGAAAGCGAACTCGCGCAAACACTCATTGCCCAACTCGACGCTCATTCTTTCGCGAACTCTTTCGACTCGTTTTCCCAAATGCCCGGGACCTTTTGTCCCAATTTCGCCGCCACTCCGAAATAAATAGCCCTCACCCAGTTCTCCACTCTAAACCCCCGTACAAAGTAATTTCGCCGCGGCATAATCGAAATCGATGCGAAACGCTGGTCCCGGGCGTTAATTCCACGTCATTGTTGTGATTACCGGATTAGCATTCGTTCATTCATTTCATTCATTTCCGCGGCGCGCGGAATAACCGTGCCTTCAATCCGCGGCAAAAACCCGGGGCCATAACCGTGAAAAGCCGTTTGTTTTTCCATTGTTGTAACACGGCTCGGCCACATAATATCTCGCCTACGCCGAAAACGACGAAAGAAACCCTGAAAGCGCGCCAGAAGTAGCAATCGCCGGGAAATAAAGCGCGGAAAGAAATTGCCGTGGCATCAAAATGAAGTACCCGATGGAATTATCTGCTCCTCCTACCACGAAAATGGCGCGAGCATTGTCTCGGGCTTGTTGGCGCGTTTCTTTTCTGTCGCGTTTTTTTTTCCCTCGCCGTTTCGCCGCGGAAAAAATTATTATTCGGCGCTTTGCAAAAGCGCGCGGGTTAAATGCGAGTGGCACGAAAATAGCCGGAGTTCGAGGGTTACGTAACGAAAAGGTGACGTGCGTGCGACTGTGAATAGCGGAAAAATTGGCGATCGCGGGATAACGAGCCCGGTACGTGGTAATTGGCTTTTAATTCGGAGGGGGAAAAAGTTCTGGTCGGGAAAAGCGTTCGTTTTGTTTGGAGGGCAGAAATGGTGTAGGCATGTTTGGCTGGAAAAATAGACCCTTTAGTCCGTATTTTTGGTTGGAGGAGCGTCGGTATAATCGCCACATTTTCGAGTAATTTACGTATTTGATCAATTCGGGTAAATATAATTTAATTTGGACATTAAATTCAGGAATAAATAGGGTGGTGTGAGGTGAAAACGAAGCGGTTGAATAAATATATGCTGAAGTTTTGTTCGTGTGGAGATAGAATGTAAATGGAATTTTATTTTGTTGGTAAATAAAGAAAGATGTGTTTACATACAAAAAGCAAAACAGAAATACACTGCAAAAACAAGTGTTTTATTTTAAAACACATTTGCTTTGATTTTAAAACACTTCAACGTGTTTCACAATGTGTTTTGATTCAAAACACGTTACGCGTTTTATTTAAAAAAACGTCATGTGTTTTGAAGTTCGAAGCAGATATTCGATATTACCATAACCCCAAATATTCCGTAACTAGCAAAATGACGATAAAATAGCAAGAAGTGCTGTATTTGGATGCGGGGCAATGTTTAATAAGTGGAATACTTATAATAAACATGGACACCGATAGCACCCTAAGCCATTGAAAGAAGATGTAACAGAAAAACCTTTTTAATAGGTTGATTTGAAAACTGAATGTTTTCATTTAACCTATGCGATCATACAAATACAACACCTTCTAAACATGAAAATGTGTTTTATAAAATGTCCCAGTCAACCAAAAAAATTCGATGTGGCTTTCCTGTGACGTCACAGGAAAGTCACAAGTGACTCACGTGTGAGTCACTTATGACTTGTGACTTTCATGTTATCTTTAAGTGACTTTCATTATACCTTTATGTGACATTCAAGTTACCTTTATGTGACTGTCCTGAGACATTTCATTGAACTAAAAAGTGAAAGTCACAATTAAGTCACGCTGAGGAGGAAATAGTGACGCATTCGTGACTCACCTGTGACTCACGTGTGAGTCACTTGTGACTTTCCTGTGACGTCACAGGAAAGTCACATCGAATTTTTTGGTTGACTGGGGTGCCATTCTCCAGGAGCCGGAATCACGCCGTAGCCCACAGATGCCCTAAAAATTTCGTTCAGAGAGGGAGCAAGAAGCCGGGTGCAGTTTTTCAGCAAGATTGCTAGTATCCCATCCGGCCCGGTTGCCGCGACGGCATCCAATCCCTCCAGTATTCTAGTAGTTTCCACTTCCGAAAATTCTATGTCAGTCAGAGGTTGGAGAGGCCCGACGTCACTGTTTGGCAGCTGTTTGGTAGCAAAAAGTTCAGGAACAAGTCGCGGTTCAGTCTCAATATCATCTCCGACCCTAACAGCAGAGGGTACTCCACTCTCTGGAGGTGATCTGCCTCCTGACATAGGCGTAGAACCTCTTACACCTCCACCCTCGAAGTCGCTCCCGAGTCCGACCAGAGAATTTTCGGGAAGTTAAAGTCTCCAAGAATTATGACTGGTTCTCATAGGCTGGCGGACCAGTCGACCAGTTGCGGTCTGGGAACCGGTGTGGCAGGTCTGTAGACACCATTGACGGTGAAGTGAGCCGAGCCCATCCTGACCCTCAACCCCAGAGCTTCTACGTCTAGCTTATCGAGTTGGGGAATAATTTGGGTGCCGATAGCCACAGAACCGTTTGTCGACTCTGTCTCTGCGGTGCATGTTATAGCCGTTGATACTGAAAAAAAGTCTTTTTTTTCGGCTTGAAACACGTTTCAGTGAGGATGATCACATCCGGATTATTTGAGGAATAATTGAGGTTAAAATCTACATTATGAGGGGTTTTATACAAATTTATACAAATAGGTTTAAAAAACTTTTAAATATCAAATTTAATGAATTATCGACATTTTTTGGTGGAATAATTTTTTGGGACAAAATAGTTTCTATAAAACATAGCTCGTTATATGATTTAGAAAACTAACAGTATTTCTTCCGATTTTAAATAACGAAAATCAAAACCATACCAAGCCGGTTTCTTATATTATAAAGCTGGAATCAGGTGATTAAAAACCATACAATAGTAAACAACGTACAAAATAATAGTTTCCATTTATTAATCATGTTTGTATCACCATATTCAGTCTTATCGTTTACAAACAGTCGCATACAAATGTATTTAATTCAAACTGAATGAATCTTTCCAGACTTGAATCTATTATGTGAACATAATTAGGCCGATGTTATGACAAATTAGAATATATTACAACATATTATGGCAAATACTACCACTGTTACGATCTCTGAATCATAATCATATATTCCTTTTAATTAAATATCATTTAAATTAGTTTCGACCAACATACATTGTGCGAAATACTAACGCACAATGTATGTTGTTTGTAAAACAACATAATGCAACAACACAACAAACAATATGTAAAGCCTCTGTCTCAGCCATTCAATGGCCTTTCTCTTTTAGATGCACCAGGTCCTTCTTGCAGAGGTAGCCGGCAATCTGCTCTGTGCATTCGAATGGAAGAACATAAACCTCGTTGAGGATTTTCCGAACCAATTCGTGTTTCTCGTGTCCAAATTTGTAACTCTCTATACTTCTATTAATGACACCGCGAATGATTCCACAGTAGTGCGGAAATTCGCGCTCAAATTGTTTCGTCTCCACCACCTTCTTCATTTCGTCACTCCTCAAATAAGAATTCATCTTGCATTTTTTGTTCAACACCACGTCGTAAATCGAGACTTCAGATCCCCCAAGGCAGACCATCTTCTTCTGCATCTTCTCAACCTCCTCTTCATATATATGCTCGGTCATCTGCATATGAATATCCCATTGTTCATGCCGATCCAAGTATTTTTGCACGTAGCGATTATTCTTCTTGCTGACCTTCAGACCCAGTATCTGCATCTTCAGCACAGTCTTCAATATGATCTTCGGGGAAACCGAGCCTTTCTTTACGCATTCCATCACCGGGGTCTTAAGATTCAAGTCCTCCATCTCGATATCCGCGCCGTACCTCAGCAATTTGCTGATGATCTCCGCGCTGCCGTTCCTGACCGCATAGTGCAGCGGCGTTATCCCGCTCTTGTCCACGTGATTGATGTCAGCGCCATATTTCACCAGCCGAATCACTGCCTGAAGGTTGCATTCCCGTATCGCCTGGAACAGTGTAGTCCGGCCGGATTGGTCCTCAACATCGACGCTGAATCCCTCGTCGACCATCCGTTTGACCATGTCCACCTTCTTGCTCTTGATCGCTGCGTGCATGATCTTGTAGCGTTCGGGGTACTGGGCCTTCGTGACTTTGTTCAGAAGGAGGTCGACTATCTTCAAATGGCCCAGCGCCACGGCAAACTCCAGCGCCCTCCTGCCTTCGGCGTTTTCCATCAGGTTGGGCGCCATGGCGCGGTCCAGCAGCAGCTGGGTCATCTCGATATCGTTGTTCTCGATGGCACTGTGCAGAGGACGATACTTCGGGGAGGACTCTATGTTCGCACCCGACTGCAGCAGCAACTCGACCATCTCTTTGCCTCGGAAAACTGCGTAGTACAGCGGCGACATCTGGTGGCAGTCAACGGCGTTCACGTCTGCGCCGTGCTCTATCAGGAAGCGCGTCAGGGATAGGTGGTTCAGGAAGATGGCAAGGTGCAGTGGCGTCATGCCATTGCGTTTATGACAAGTCAGGTGCTCGATGCGCGTGCAGTGCTTTATGCTGTCATTGGTCCAGTTAAGCATCATGCAGATGCAAGTCTTGATGGTTTTTGCGTTCACGCTGGCACCCATGTTGAGGAACCTGGTGACTAGGTTCATGCAGTTCCTCTTGATAGCCAGGTGCAACGCTGTGAAGCCGTAGGAGTTGTGCAGGTTGATGTCCGCCTGGGCCTCCAGCAGCAGCTCGAGGATGCTGTCGTGGCCTTTTTCAATGGCGCACTGCAAGGCCGAGGTGTTGCTAACTTGGAAGTTGACGTCTGCGCCTTTGCTGAGGAGCAGCTTCACCAAAGACTCGCTGCCGACCTCCACGGCATGGATCAAAGCGGAACAGTTTTCCGTTATCTTATACGGATGTTCTCTCTCAATCTGGTTGACGTTGGAGCCTCGGCCAAGGAGCAGTTCAACCATTCCTCTGTCTTCCAGCTTCACAGCCACATGCAAGGGACGGTCCACCCTCTCCTGGAAGTGGTGCTGGAAGTTGTCAATGTTCGCGCCGAAGTCCAAAAGAAGATTCATTATCTCGTAGCTCCGGTAGGTCGCGTAGTGCAGCGGAGTCGAATTGGAGGCATCCATGATGTTTGGGTCGGCACCGCGTTCCAGGAGTAGACGGACTATGTTGGCCTTGTTGAGGAATACGGCGACGTGAAGAGGACTCATTCTGTACATGGTCGGGAAGACTAATTTGAGGCGGTCCGAGGGATCGAGGGGTTGCAATGTGAAATGCGGTGGATGTGAAATGCCGTGACGATAAATGTCGTGACGATAGTTGACGTCAGCTCCCCGATCGAGAAGGAGTTTCACGATATCCTCTTCGCAATTGTTGATGGCGCAATGCAGAGGAGGAAAGTCACCTTGCTGGTTGACTTCGGCACCGCGTCTTATGAGAAGTTGAATGATTTTTCGGTTGTTTTTGGTAATTGCAGTAACAAGGGCACTGTTGCAATAACTCAAGTTGCATTTAAAGTTAATGTTGGCTCCTTGTTTCAAAAGAAACCTGATCATGGAGATATGCTCGCTCTGTATAGCATGATTTAAGGGAGGAGTCCTCCTGAAGAATACTCTTGGATCAACATCTATAGAGGCTCCCCAGTTGATAAGTTCTGCGGCTATATCGATGTAGTTCTTAGACACAGCAAGGTCGAGGGGGGTCATGTGTTGGGAGGACTGGCCTTCAATATTTGCCCCCAGGTATATGAATAATGCGATGGTGGGGATGTATCTTTCGCAGACTGCAAGGTGTAGCGGTTCCAATCCATCAGAGTTCTTCCTGCTGAGAGACGCATTGTTTTTCAGAAGGATCTTGATGATGGCTATATTTTTCATGGATATGGCGAGTTCGAGGGCGGTTTTGCCCTCCTTGGTGATATTGATGTCCTCAGCTGATGCTGCAAGTTGGGCTACAAGGACCAGGTCTTGCTGGAGCACAGCATTGTGAAGGGAGATTGAGCCTGGCAAATGAGATGTGGGGTTAGATATTTGCTTTCCGTTTGGGATATTTTTCCCTGATGAAAAATACTTATAGGAATTGTCCTATTAGTATCTATAAGTATGTATGAGGTTTCTGTCGGCAACTGTCTAAATTTACTTTTGTACGACAAACGATTATATACATAGAAATACATATAAATTCTGTCAATTCCTATTACAAATTGTACGCCTATGTGTTTTTACGCAGTTTTTTCCAGTTGTCTTAAAAATACTTGATATTTTCTAATAGTTTTTATAAGATTTTAAATAAAATAATTAAATATTGATAATAAACAAAATAAAAAATATCTAAAGAAAACTTACTGTCGCAATTACCCTCACTTTTCCCTGGATCAGTTTTACATCGTTTTGGCAATGAGGGTTCCACATTTTCCATCATGACGAAATTCGCAATATCTCTGAAAAATAGACATGAGAGAAAAATTGTAATTTTTTAACAAGTAATCTAACACTGACGTGTTTTACTTTTACAGATCCTTTGATACATTCCTTTGTTATAAAAATGATCACATTTTTCTATAATTCACAACCAAACGACAATGCACAATTTGTTAAAGCTCTTTTAAATGCAACTGATAAATGTCATTTGGTAGACAATTACGTTTTGCAACAGATCTCTCTTGTAACCTCAAACCGAAAAAACGATGTCACTCAAAATACGTACCTGCACGATTGCTGCAAACTACCGATTTTGTGGTTATGTGTAGTAGGTTGCCAAACGTTTTTTAAATTGGCGGGAAATCTGTCGACCGCAACATCTGGAATCTGACATGGGCGCTTACAATAAAAATAGCATCATTCACAATACAAATGCAGTTTAAATTAAAATTTGAAAAAAAATTGCGACATTATGAGCTCCTTTATGAGACCTTTTGGCGCTGTGATGTGGACTTGGCGTATACGGTAAGGTTCTGTTAAAAAAATAAACACGATATTTTTTGTCCATGCTGCACTAAGAAGTGACCTTTTGAGTACCTCCACTACAACATCAGCCTAATCAGCCATGCGTTTCACAATGTATACACTATGAATAAAAAATGTATTCCGTTTTCAACCCGTTTCCAATCCGTTTGGACTCCAATTGCATTGAACATTTCCCACTTGTAATGTTCACAGTGAATACTCACTATGAATGTAATATGAATGAAAAATGTACAAAAAATGTACAAAAAATGTACAAAAAATGTACAAAAAATGTACAAAAAATGTACAAAAAAGTACAAAAAAAGGTACAAAAAATGAATAAAAAATGAACGAAAAATAAATTACAACAAATGAACATGCATATTAAAAAGTTACTCCAATCGTTACATAGCTTATTTTCCATATACCCGGAAATATTCTCATAGAGATACCAGCCCAGTCAACCAAAAAATTCGATGTGACTTTCCTGTGACGTCACAGGAAAGTCACAAGTGACTCACACGTGAGTCA
>JABFPB010005592.1:2571-13100 GCA_022817645.1 Ceratoteleas bidentatus
AGAATTTTGTGACACGATTATCTTTTTTTAATTTTTATCTCTTTTTCCACACTGAGACAAAAGTGGCGCTTGCAAAGCACCAACGATCGTACAAAATAACTGCCGACGTAATGGGAGCTCCGACTCGGCAAAAGAGAAGCACCAACAAGTTGAGTACAGGGGAACTCCGACAGTGGCGCTTCATAAGCGCCGAATGGAGCTACCTAACCTCGACGCGTCGGCAGCATCGAGGTTAGGTAGTCGGTTAAACATCCGTGTCGGGGGGTGACACGGATATTTAAAAGTGATGCTCTTAAAAGTTCAAAATGGCGGGGCTAACGCGCTAAACATTGGGCTACATAACATCACAATTAGTGATGGTATACAGTGTGCGACTCTGACACCTGATTCTGTCGGTTTTGTTAGCGAATATCAAATTGATTTTCATGCTCTCATAGTTGTCTGAATCGAATTCCGATTCAGTCAGCATGAAATTTCATAGACTGTGTAATCTTTTTCTTTTATTTATCATATATTTTCATGGTCCAATCTTCATAAACTGTTATGGAAATTAATAATTATTATGCCATGCAACGTATCATTAAATATTTTAGACTTATTGTCTGTACGTTTGAGTGTTATTGCAAAATAGTTTTAATTTTTTGGTAATTTTATTATAGAAATATTAATATACATTTAGTTGGAGTAAAAATACCTTCTTTTTATCACATTTTTGTCTAAATAAAATTGTTTAATGCAAAAATTTCAGAACCGTTTCATCATGTCGATTTACATATGTATCATCTGTACTCTCTATTTGACAGATTTAACATGAAGTTGCTGTTATGTTTCCCAATGATTCGCGCCATTCGAACCGCCATTTTGAACCATTAAGAGCTTCACTTCGTTCTATAGCATTAGCACTGGAGTGTCACCCCCTGGTAATGGTTCAACCAAGTATTTTTGTTGTCGTAAAGCTTCTCGGATAAAAGATTAACTTTAACACCATCACAGATTATTATTAGCAATCCTATATAAAGGGATTTATTTAAATTTACTAATTTTTTCTCTGAATACATTGCAGGTGCTACTGCAAGAACAATTGCAGACAATTAATATTGAAATAATACGTGGTTCAAGCTTGATTTCCTTTTTGAATGTACGGAAAAGTCAAGTAATTGTGTTATAGTAGTTTTACACACATTTAAGATGAAGTCTCAAGCGCAAAGCAAGTTTGAATCGGTCATTTGGCGCCAAAAGTAATGTTTTGCAATTCACAAAAAATTGGCTTTTTCAATGATTATTTATTGACTGTACTTTGATTCTACGTAAAAATACGCTTATTTTGAACTAACTGTCAACATTTTTCAATAACGCATGTTAAAAAATAATGAAAACTCGTTTTCTGGTGTTAAATTTCGATCTAGGTTACCTTTCACCTCGAAAACGAGTTTTCATTATTTCTTAACATGCGTTATTGAAAAATGTTAACAGTTAGTTCAAAATAATCGTATTTTTACGCAGAATCAATGTACGGTCAGTAAATATTCAAAAAGTCAACTTTTTGTTAATTGCAAAACATTACTTTTGGCGCCAAATGGCCGATTCAAACTTGCTTTGCGCTTGGGACTTCAGCTTAACGTGTTTTTTGTGCACGGGTTAGAAAACAGTAATTTCTCTTATTGTATTCATTTCTTACTGACAAATTGTTTGCGAAATTTGAGTATTTCCGTTATCAAACAATTTGCGAATAATTCGCAAGCCTATTGATCATATCATTATACATAAGTATATAATTATTTTAATGATATTGTTGAGGCTCTGAGTTCTACATTAACTCCATATCGGATAATAACATTCAATTACTGTTATTTAGATGCATTGCATTCATTAAATTAGAATAGTTATTTAAAACAGTCAGTATGGATTCACAATGCACATCGGTCAGACTCTCTCGGAATATGTTTTTTCTTATTTTATTTTAACTTTCACTTTTCATAATTCAGTTCTTCGGTTTTCGGATGCTGTATTTTACGAAGCAATCAAATCTACTGAATTAAATTTGGTTACTCAACTGAGTGAGGAACCAAATTATAAGTGGCCCTACCTCAACTATACATTTAAGTCTGAGGAACACTACCATCAAGCACTTTCCAGTGGTACCTACAACTACACACAGAATATCCTTTATGATGCTGGTTATGATGTGATTGGTGAGAGTTAATTTTTTTCCAACTTCAAGTCCCAAAGACATTTTTAATCAAAACTGCTTATAATATATCTAGATGACAGAGTTTTCGTGGCAGTTGCAAGAGAACTAGGGGTACCATCCTCCTTGAACACAGTTGACAAAACCAGAAAATGTCCAGGGACAAATTCCTATCTTTTGAAACCCTACCCAAACTGGAACCTGGCAGACATACATAATTGCAGCAACATCATAAATGTATACAAATTTGCTGTAAGAATCCTGCATGACTTTGGAACCTACATTCATAAAAGTGACTATTAGAATACTTATTCCTCTTCCCACCAGATGGACCGATGTGATAGGCTTTGGGTTCTGGATAATGGGTTTCTGTCCGACATTCCCTACTGTCCTCCCAAAATCCTACAGTTCAACTTGAGGACGAACAAGCTAGAAAATACCATTCCAATTCCGCGAGATTTTGAAAACGGGCGAAATTATGGATTGCTGACCAATATTGTCGTTGCACAAAGAGGACCATGTTCCGATTATGCGGTAATTGTTTGACTATATGAGTTCAATGGTCCAATAGTTTGGGTCTATAGATATAATTTTGATTGAACTTGGACCACTGGAGCTTGTTCTATGGATTGTAACTCCAATTTCTGGAACCACTCTACTCTTAAAACAATTCCTCCTGTCATAGGAGGAATCCTCGATTGACTCGATAAATCCTTTTGTTAGAGAAGGAATCTGGTCCTGAAAATCGGATTTTTATAGGAATTTTAACATATTTATCTAACGATTTAATGTTAAATAACAGTATTTACGTTTCGGTCACTGAATCTGGTTGAATCAATAGACTGGACCATTTAATTGAATCAATAGATTAGTTCAATGAATCTGTTTGAATTAATAGATAAAACTGTTGATTATGATGGAATTAACTATTTTTCAATTAAAATTCTAGTTATACATAGCAGGCGCTTCCACTTGGGGTCTTCTAGTTTATAAACAAGGTCATTTCGAGCGTTTCGACTTGAATAAGATCGAAGACAAGATTGTTCATCATTACGTCGTAAATACCGCAGGAATAATACCGATCGAGAACGACAGAGCAAACCTTGCAATTGGATCTATGAATTTGGCTCTGACTAGAGACAATGAAATATACTACAGCCCAGTTTATTCCAATAATATTACATCTGTAAAGGCAGATTTATTAAAAAGAAGGCCAAAATTCTTTCATTATCCAAGGGTCCATAACAGTCAAATTCTCTCCATGGTATTCTCTGAAAAAAACTCCGCTCTCCTACTTGGGACGAATAAAGACCATTCTTTGATTTGTATACCAGCAAGAAAAGGACTCGCGCTATGGGCTAAGGTGAGTTTCGAGTTTGGTTTTTAGGGAAATTGGTTTAACGGAGACATCTTTGGGATTCAACAGATGTTTGGCTTCCAGGAAATCCTGGTGTTGGATTCGATGTTGTTGAGATACATCATCTCTCAGAAGATCGTTGACACTGGGCAAGGCTACGAGAAGCTGGTTTTGGTGTCGAATAATTTGATGGCATTCTACCACGACACGATGGACTTTAGACGTATCAATTTCAGAATCATGTCGACCAATCTGACGAAGCTTATGGCTAACACTAAATGCAATTTCTGATTATGATTATCATTCGCTCATGATTAATATCAATATCAACGACATGATTATAATTCGCTATATATGGGTGAAGTCACAAGAAGTTTACAATTCTTGCCATGTCTATTTTGTGACTGATTAGGTGGTTGATTGGGAAATTATATTTAATTTTGTGATGTTTTAAATAAATAACTTATCGAGAAGATGAATCTTATATTTATTTTTATTTTTAAATAATTAATACTTAATCAATTGTAAGCTCCGTGGTTGTCCCATGTACCAAAAATATAAATGTTTCTCATTTCTATGTGCAAGACACTTGATCTCATAACTTCTATATCTGCAGTGAATTTTGACTCGAATCTAAAGAATATTGATTAAAAATGTCAAACTAATTAGATAGTTTATAACTGTAGTTTAATGCAAAAGAAACCCTGGCCTACGTACCTTTGTACGTAGGCTTTGGAATTGTACCTTTTTTGTATAGAAATAAGGAGTTTTCTAATTGAATTGACTATGGTCAGGTGCAACGAGGTGGTTAACACCAACGCGAGCGTAGCGTGTGCCAAACGCAGGAAGAAGAAGAAGCGAAGAAAGCAGAAGAGACTTCTTCTGCTTTCTATTGAAAACGTGGATTTTCATATAAATGAAGCATGTCAGGCATGATTCTGTATGAATCAATTCGATGGAATTATGAGAAATTGTATCGTAGCAAACAATATGTGTAAGCTCCATTTCAACTGGCCCAATCTTCCAAGAGTTTAAAGATTGACGTTCTCTCGGGTTTTGAATTCTCCTAACATTCTTCTTTCATAATCCAAACGGAAAATTTGTTGCTTTTAGTATTTCATTTTCAGTAAGCATTTAAAGTTGTGTTTGTAAGCTCCGTGCAGAGTAATCTCCATGGCTCTACAAACGTGTTCATATATTTTCATGAATAATACTTGAATAGTTAAGACAAACAAATTGTTCATTGAAGATAGTAGTATATTGTGCACCTAGGTAGGGAAGTGCCTCATTACCGCAGGGGGCGAAGTTAATTGCCCTGGCCGTAGGCGAGAGGACCAGCTTCGACCGAGGGAATAATAGAGGAATCAGAAAGTTGAATCTTTCAAAAAAAAATTTTAATTAAAAGAATTTGTAAACTTGTCAACATTTTCAAAATTTAAAAAAATATTAAACAACAATTTCAAAATTAAAAAAAATTTTGGAATTAAAAAAAATGTGAATAATTCCAAATCTTTACAAATATTTAATTAAGCCAAAAAAATAATATGAACTCCGAAAGGCACATTATATAGCCATTAAGATAAGGAGCATACGATCTCCGCCGCACATTATATCGCCAATAAGATATACGCTATACGATCTCCGCCGAATATTACAAAACATATAAGATACTTCAAGTCACTTTTAGATACTTCAATAAACTACCAAACACAACACTTTCCTTCTCACTTTGACAGACTTAGGACTATCCGTGTAATATAACTTACGCGGATGTAATTAAAAATATTGTGTGTAGTGGTTTGTTGTAGTCAATGAGTTAAAAATGGTTCAAGGAGTTAAAAATGGTTCAATGAGTTAAAAATGGTTCAAGGAGTTAAAAATGGTTCCGCAGTCAAAAGTTTCACTTCTTGTGTTGCTTATTGTATTTGGCGATGTTATACAAAGGAAAACCGGTATGATGGGTCCAACAGGAATTTGGCAAATTCTGCCTGAATAGCTGCATACTTGTCGTTGGTGTTGAACACTATTCAATACCAACGCAAAATTGAATGAACACTACTTAACTAATGAAAAATTTATCAAGCAGTAACAGGATTTAACAGATTCTAGGTTGACATTGCATTTTACTTATTTTGGGTTTCCGTTATGGTCGAACTTGACGTTCGTCCATACAAATGAAGCAATACCATTTGGATTATCTAATTATCTGAAATTGTTTTCAATTTTCGCAGATATCGTATTTTATCGTTTCAGCGGAGTTCATATATCATTATCTCAATGACGAAAAAACTTGTCGGCGGAGATTGTAGCACGTTTATCAAATAAGAGAAAGCTTCCTTATCATTTCGGCGGAGTTCGAATGCGCCCAACATATCTGCACATCAAAGCGTATTGAACAGGATTCAAATAATCACTCCTTATGATTTGAACATGGGATTATCTTCTGCGTTTATCTACCTCGGTCTTGGACCCGCTGCCATTGAACAGTTTGGGACGTTTTTGAACCTACCAGTTACATGTAAAAGAGCGTATTCAAGTCATCAGACAAAATTTCACGAAGCATGCATGAATACTGCAAAAATGTTTCGAAAAAGCCAGTTCATTATCTAAAAAGCTGTATGAAGATTTATCTATGGACCAAAATTCTGATATTGTCAAGGCTACTGGGTCTTTCGACGGGTCTTGGCTAACGAGAGGACATAAATCGAAGCACGGGTTTGCGTCTGTAATTGACTTCATGTCGGGATATGTGTTAGACTTTGAAGTGCTTTCGAAATACTGCCACGCATGTGTTCATGCAAAACGGAATTTAGGGGAAAATTCGCCGGAGTTCGCTGCCTGGTTAGCCGGACATGAGAACAAATGTATGAAGAACCATTTTGAGTCTTCAGGGGCGATGGAAAAACATGCTGCTGAAATCATGTGGAAACGAAGCGAAAGCTATGGTTTCCGTTTCACTCATATGATATCGGATGGTGATTCCAGCACTTTCACTCATTTATCAAAATTGAACGTTTATGGTACTGACGATGCAATTAAAAAAGAAGAATGTGTAAATCATGTTCAGAAAAGGTTTGTTCACAAATTTATTAGGTATAAATGAGCTTTGTTTTTATTTTGAATCAGACTCGAAGGAGGTCATGTTGAGTCGCACCATTATGCTATCTACGCGCTGATTGGCCACTGCGTATGTATGAGTAAGTTTTTGTTTGAGTGGCGCTGTACCGCCAGCGGGCGATTTTCAGTTAGTCCTCTGATCGAGCGGGCGAAGAAGTGAGGCCCAAATCGGTCATCGTGTCGGCGCGAGGTCTCGGAACCTGTAACGGTCGTTCGGGATTTTGCCGCTAGTAAATTGGAGAATTCAATAAAGAATGTTTCGTGAAATGGTTTTATTCAATCGAGACGTGGTCCCCTTTTCCGCTACCCCCACTCAGCACGAATGGTGGTCGACTACCGGAGGTTAAACCGCGATACAAGAATAGTAAACTTTCTCTTCCCTGACTTTGACGTCTTCCTGGAATACTTAACTACCGCTAAATACTTTATTACTCTTGACTTGGCCCAGGGATATTTGAAGATTCCGCTAGCTGAGCAATCTAGAGGTAAAACAGCGTTCATCACAGAGGATCAGACGGGCGAGTTTCAGTGAGCTATGTTTGGCCTCGCCAACGTTTCTTCGCAAAGATGATGAGCACAGTCTTGGGTCCGTTACAGCGCAAAAATATTGTTGTTTAGTTTCTTCGACGACACCTGCATCTACTCCATCATGGCCGACACTTATCGAGAGATTGGAGCTGGTTCTGACAGCTCTTGAAGACGCTGGATTGACTCTGAACCTGAGTAAATGCAAGTTTGGCCTGTCACGTGTTGCATTTCTTGGATTTACAATAGGAAAAGGACAACTACAGCCAGTAAAAAGGAAGATCGCTGCGTTAGCGGACTAGAAGGTTTCTATCGCAGATTTATGCCGCATTTCGCTGAAGTCGCTACCCCAATTTCTAATCTACTGAGGGAGGGAGTGCAGTTCCAGTGGGAAGAGAAGCAACAGGAGGCCTTCAACCGGATCAAAGCAGAGCTGACGAGTGAGATACTGAAGTCGTATAATCCCACAGCCGCAATTACTGTAGTCCATACAGATGCATCGTCAAGAGGCATTGCGGGTATGCTGATGCAAGCAGATCACGAGGGGAAACCAATCCGCCTAGTATATGTAGTCAGTCGCACGACCTCTCGAGATGAAGAGAAGTATCACTCGAGTCGACTTTAACTCCTGGCAGTTAGCTAGAACACCAAACGTCTCCGAGCTTTTTTTGATCGGAATAACGTTTACAATCGTTACAGATTGCATATGCCTGATTAATATAAACGCCTGGAAAACTAAGAGCTCTCAGATAGCGAGATGGGCGAGCGAACTATCGGAGTATGATTACACCATCAAGCACAGACCAGGCTCAAAAATGAGTGACATTGATGTCCTTTCTAGAGCCCCTGTGGAAGTTAGTTTGACAGCTGAAGGGCAATCTATCTTATGTCGACGTCCTGGAAGATGAGATCCTGATCCATCAACGGTCAGACGATGATGTGGGAAAACTTGTGGGGATACTGATGAAATCACGGGAGGATAGAACGCGAGAAGAAAGTGAGCGAGTCAAAAACTATACACTTAAACAAGGACACCTCTACCGGAAGGGGGACAATGAAGAAGCAGATCGCTACGTAGTTCCAAACGCATGCGGAAGTACATAGTTCTCAAACATCACGATTTTGCCGGCCATTTTGGGGCTGACAAAACATTCGAACTCGTGAAGAAAAACTACTTATTTCCGAGAATTCGTAGCTACATCAAAGTGCACGTCCGAAACTGTCTGCATTGTATCTTGGCAAAAAGGAAGACAGGAAGGCCGGAGGGAGAACTTCATCCAATTGAGCCTGGGAGGAGACCATTCGATGTCATCCACGTGGATCATCGGGGACCCTTTCTCACAACCCCACGAAAGAATAAATTTTTGCTGGTTCTCATGGACAACCTGACCCGATTCGTCTACATCAGGGCAGTTCGAAGCGTTGACGCTCGAACAACGATCAAGAAGTTGGAGGAGTTTGTCCTGCAATACGGAGCGCCACGACGCCTGATCTCAGATCGGGGCACAGCTTTTACCTCGAAAGCCTTCGAGGACTTCACCGTTCGTGGGATCAAGCACATTCTAATTTCAACGAGACACCCGCAGGCCAACGGGTTGGTGGAAAGGATGAATCAGACTATCCTGCCCGTATTCCGATATATCCTGCACGACTGTGAATGAGCAACAAGATAATTGGGACACCCTGATTGGCCAGCTGGAACGAGGGCACAACACAACTGTCAGCAAAACAATCGGGCTCGCTCCGTTCGAGGCTCTCTATGGGTATAACTACAGCAGCGGGAAGGGGTTACTACGGGAATTGACAATAAACAATCAGCAGTATCAACATCCATCTTTATTACAGGAAAGCATTCGTGAAAATTAGCCCGACAGTTCTGAGAAAACAAACGCGCGTTATGACAAGCATCGATATGTAAATGTGTCCTATGATGTCAGAAATATTGTTTATATTAAAAGCAATATATTCGCAATTGGGTCGTTAACCAAGTTGTAATCGAGATTCAAGGGGCCATATGTCATCGTCCAAGTATTGCCATCCGATACATATCGTATCAAATACCTGAACGAAACACGCCGAAAAACATTTTACTCCACGGTTCATGTGAGCGACTTGAAATTGTGGCGACAAGATGATGAAAGCGATGAGACAACCGAAGTTGATGAAGGATAGGAGAGCGAAACGTAGCGAAACGGAGCGAAACGAATGTAACGTCGCGGGGCAAAAGCAAGTTGAGAAGGAAACGTGTGTGAACAACGTGGCTCCGAATTATGCGGCATCGAATGGCTTGGCTGAGCAGCGTAATGAATCGGTTAAGCGAGTCGACGAGTCAGCTGAGCAGTCCGACGAATCAGCTGGTCAACCGGATGAGTCAGCTGATCAATCTGACGAATCAACTGATCGGCCCGTCGAGGTTGAGACAGATATCGGCAAGGGTATGAATCGTCCAAAACGTCAGACTACGCGACCTAAATATTTGGGTGATTATCTGTGCGAATAAAGTCAAACCAAGCGATCCGACACCGCAAGATGGCCGAGTGTGTAAGCAATGGCAGAAAAACTCGGCCTAACGAGACGAACCTGTTTCGCTCAATAAATGAGCTTTGTTTTTATTTTGGATCGAAGGTGGGTATGATGTGTCGCACTATTATGTTTTCTACGCGCTGCATTTGTATGAGTAAGTTTTTGAGTGGCGCTGCACGGCCAGCGGGCGATTTTCAGTTAATCCTCTGATCGAGCGGGCGAAGAAGTGAGGCCCAAATCGGTCATCGTGTCGGCGCGAGGTCTCGGAACCTGTAATGGTCGTTCGGGATTTTGCTGTTAGTGTAAATTGGAGAGTTCAATAAAGAGTGTTTCGTGAAGTGGTTTTATTGAATCGAGACGTGGTCCCTTTTTCCGCTACCCCCCACTGACCACCAGTTCACCGCTAACATATGTATTGGAGACATCGATGCGAATTCAACATTGAATATCTTCTAATTTAACATCGAAATATTTAAGGTTAGGTTACCTGTCATTTTGATCATGATAGATATTAATTCAACAGATATTCGATGTTGAATCGGCATCAATGTCTCCAAATTTAATCTGATATTAATTTAGCATCAACATTTTTTTCATATATAGGTGAAAACCACTGAAAAAACGAGTGAAAAAAGAGTAACTGGATGATGACACTTTACGATATGTTGCGAGTGTGACCACAATTGTTAAATGAATTCACTTTCAATTAATTTAAATTCATTATTTGTTTCAAATATGATTTACATTGGATTCATTTATGATTCAAAATTTCCCACTTATTTCCTTAAATCACATAAGTGGGTGTGAATTCATATTGAA
>JABFPB010005593.1:0-13110 GCA_022817645.1 Ceratoteleas bidentatus
TTCGCTATTTAAATGGTGAAACTTTACCATCTTGACATTTCGCTATCGTGATTGCGCAATCTAGTTTTCTCAGTGTGATCGCGTTTTTGCGGCTGTTTTTCTGGGTAATGAAAAAGAAGTGTCAGATATTGTAAAGTTCGAAAGTGACTATGTCATAAAAATATTGAAGTGTTCTGATAGTGCCACTCTGTCAACGTTGAACTGATTGTGCGGAGTGAAATATACTACAAGGTGCTTTGGATGAAGTATTATAAATGAAGTAATGAATGTCTGAATAAATGTGTGCTTTTAACATGTAAAGTCTACTTGCTTCATGGTGAAAATTGATTTGATGTTCCGAGAAGATAAAAATGTTATGTATTACTACGTCGCTATTTCTACTTCATACAAGTCTGGTTAAGTAATATTCAGAAATCTTGCAATTTTTTATGTATGAATATACTCTACTTATTAACACGGAAAATAGATTTGTTACGAGTAGGCAATAGAAATGTTTCAAACTGAAAACATTGAAGAGTGTAATAACTTTCAATTTTTTGAGCAAACATTTTCTTTTAACCAAATGTGACCTTAATATGATGGAAATTCCAAATAGCAAATGATCCGTTACAAATGTATATCACAGTTGTTTACACAAAATCTGTACATAATTACACCGACACTGGATCGGAAATCTATGATGGTGATAAGTTACACATCAACATCAATTTTACACATGACGATTTATATTTAATATTAATATTCACACGAACATGTAAATAATAAGTTAATTACATAATGCCCCTTTCCTTTTCTATCAATCTAAAAGTGCTTTGTATTGTTGAACTAAAATCGTCAAAATTATAACGCCATTCACGTTTGCATTTTATTGATCATTTTATGAATCCTTCTTCAACCTTATATAACTGTGATTTCACGATGATGCATGATAGGAAACTCCCATGGATTTACATCAATATTTCTTAGCATATATATGTCAAACTCACAACTGTTTGGTACGATCCATTTTCGCACTGAAACTTTTGGAAGGTTCTATTATGACCTCGTGGGATCTGGTGCTAAGACTGGGAGAAGAAGAAGGTGTGGGAATGTGGTTGTGTAGTATGGTCCATCTGTGATCTCACTTGATATCTCGTCCTGTTTTGGATGGAAATGTTTGTTCAGTGGCTATCATGAATCGAAGACTCACGAGTTTCGCTGATTCATTATGTTCCAGTAGTCTTCATGTTTTATCAAGCTGCATTTTAATTGGATTTGCGCGCGATTTGCATAAGACGCGTCTTATCCTTAAATAATCAAACAAGTAATCAATCAGAGGCTGATTTGCGATATCGCTCCTCGAGACATTGAAATGATCAGTCACGTAGGTCGTCCGAGTAGTTAAGTGACGAAACTTAGGATTTATGAAACGTTCCAATTGATTAACCATGTTTGTTTAATGTGACGTTTGATTGACTGAGAATATTAGCGACTCAGACGCACGAAGCCGATGTATAATTGATCGAAGTACCTAATCAACTGGGTTGTACCTCTATCATACGACTGCGTTTGAATCAGAGAGCTTTTTTACGCATCGAACGATGATCGTTGGGATTTATGAGTTTGGAATTACGTGACGAAGTTCTTCTGATTAATTGGGATGGTCGTTTTATCTTGAAGAAGAGATAGATGAATGTTTCCCAAATGTTCGGAGTTTACCTTCCTTTGGACATTTCGTTTTAGTACATTAGTAAAATTAAAAAAGCTAGTAATTTGACAAATAATTTTTCAAAATTAAGTCATGCAATTTTATTGTACTTTGCATACTTTTTCATTTAATTACTACTAATAATTCGAAGAAAATAAATCCAAAAAAGTTCAGTTTCATAAATATACCAAATCACCGAAAAACCTTCAAAAGTACAAATTTAAATTGACCCGACGGTAATGCGCGTATATAATAACGAAATGTACACAGTGGTAATCGGATGCCAATTATCAATTCAGCCTGTGCGCGGCAAATCTAATTACACCTTTAATCATGCACTGAAATACGAGGATGAATGATTAGTGTTCTTGGCGTGCGGTTTCGATAAGCCAGATGCGGGAGCCGACGCGTGAGATGGCGTTATTTATGTGTTTGTTAGGAAACTTGTTAGATTCGCTTCAAGTGTTGCAGATGAATGGGATCTCAAACAAGTGCCCAATGGCGTAAACTTCGCGCATTTAAACAAGCCTGAGAAACGCGGTAAATTGTATACAGGTGCGAACACGGGACAATGATTTTCGCGGGACCGAGCCGAGAATCGCAGATACCCGGCGCGAACTGCGATCGCGATAAAAAGGACGGAAGACAGCGACAACGGGGCGCGGCCGAGCCAAACCCCGACGGATTTAATTACGAATTTATTTACGGCGACGAGTCGCGCTGCCGAACGTATCGGGCGCTCGTATATAAAGCGCACGTATCGCGACCTTAATTTATGCCGGTCCATTGATCAACTCCGGGCTATTAATATCGGAAATAGCCGCGAATATAAGTGATCGAATAGCATCGCTCCATCAACTCCGCTACAATTTCGAGCTGATCAATAGCAGTCGCGCGAAAGTTCACATACACCGGCGATGCTGATGATATCGTAACCGAAGTGTTTTCCTGGATCGATTTACATACCAGCCAATCAGGGCTGCTCATTGTTTCTCGTTCGTTAAACGCGATACAAGATCCAGTCTGATGAGATAAATCGATTATCATCCAAGCGCTTTCGGGTCTTCGGCGATTTTTGTTGTATTTGATCAGTCGCAGGTCAAACGCCGGGAAATTATTTACAGAACTGATACTTTGCGACTTTTCGAGGAAGTAGGTTGATTATTCCGTAGGATGTTACGGAATTTCGAGAGTACGTTAATGGGTTTTCAATTAGCGGATTACGCTGAAATTATTTTTTGAAGCGGACCATTATCGGTTTGATGGATTTCGATTAATGAAGTGATCATGTATTTTGCAAGCGCCCTCTCCATTGATAGGAAGTCTTTGTTGTAATGGGATCACGGTTATAGCGGGCGGAAATCGTTATATCAAAATTTTATGAAGGTTTTCGACTTGGAATAACCGGATAACTGAGAGTCGACCGTCTGTATTAAAATTTATAATTTATTGCACGAACAACATTTCTGCAGGGGATCATGTGAGTAATAACATCCATCCCCCATTATAACATGCGACCATAAAGAATAGAGCGTCGTTTGACTCTAGACAGTTTTCGATATTGCACGACGTAAATAAACTGAAAACTGATCGACACTTACACATGGCAGTGTTCCATCTTCATCCGAAGGTAAGCCCCAACAGAAAACTTCGCCCCGACGTGTGCATTTAAAATGCACACGTCGTATCTTTCATAATACAGCAATTAAGAAAAATGTCTGATACTGCGCAAGGATATAACTTTTCAACTGACCGAAAACTTTGTCGTCCCCGAACATAAACCTCATGTATCAGAACATTCTCAGGATCTTTGTTGCATCAAAAGTAATAAGAAACTTTTGCAACTAACAACGTTGGTAACATATTCAAATGAGATATGAAACCAAAAAATGCATCTTCCAAACGAACTGTCAGTTTCTCACTATTTTGTTTATATACATTGTTAAAAATGTTTCATTGTGGGAAAGAAATTTACATTTGAAAAAGCAAATTTGCCTTGACTCAACGTAAATTGCTTTGCTTGAATGCAAATTTTATTGCCCCAATGCAACATTTTTAAACGTGTAGTGACTTCCAGATATTTTGACCTGTAGGACAGACAGGATAATCTTCCCAATTTACCACCTCTGGCGATCTCTAGTAAAAAAATTAATCTAAAAACTCAATAACATTGTCTTTGATCAGGTTTAGATAAATTTCTGATCAAATTTAGATCAAGATTCGATGATCATATACGATCTCATTCGGATCATTTTTTACCTGAGATGTGACGTCTAAAAACCTGACCACAAACCACATTCTTCAAAACATGAGTCCATTTTAAGAAAGACCCAACAGAATCCAGAGCAATCATTTCTCCAACGCTTAATTCACCTCTGCTTAATAATAAAGTTCCGCATAAAACAACGGGAAGGCGATTTTCTCAGATCTTCGTAATGAGTGGAAAGAAAATTTTATCGCCGCAATCCCGCGGACCGTTTTTGTTCGCGTCGCAAGCGCGCATAATGGCGAGGAAAAACGCGGCAAGATTGGTGACATTAAAAGAAGGCACAAGACGCCGCGCGCTACCTACGTATCAGCGTTCCTTCCTAATAACGCCGGCAGGGGACGCTTTATCCCCGAAAGAAAGCCGCTCTAATTCTGCCTTTGCGTCGCGCTCATTCGATATCAAGGGAAGGGCATTTTCCATCCAAAGCAGAGGTATTCATCGTTCCCCAGAGTTCGGCCGCGCCGTTACGAAAGAGCCGGGACGAGCGGAGCGTAGCGCGAAGCGATTCGGCCAAATTAAATGCGCGTCGCGGCGCACCGGCGCTACGGTAATGTAACGCAATATATTGTTACATGCATATCTGGCGAGCCGGGCTGCGCGCGAAGTATAATACGTATTTGTATTTCATATGCGGCGGAAAGGCAACGAGGTAAGGGGACGTTGCCCATAGGAATCCCATCGCTATTGGGAACGCAGACTTCATTACACGCGGAAATGAGATTCAACATTCGCAGGCGCACAATGCATCACGGAATTCCATTTTCGAAATGGGTACTTTGCGATTTTTGGGAAGTTACGAGCAATTTTGAACGCGACTTTCCGTGTTGAAAAAAAACTGTTCGGTTGGCAAAAGAGATGGCACGTGCAGAAAATGAGTCCGCGAACGCCTACAGATTAGAAATCGGTGAAAATGTCAGACGAATGTTGTGAAGAGGAAACGTTGAGATATGCAGGAGATTGGTTAACGAGGCTGAAGGAAGGTTGATGTACTTACTCTTCCATGTTTCTTTCGCAGTTTTGATGTTTTAAATTGCCTACCAGGATGATTGTTGTAAGTGATTTGTTATGTTGGAAACTATTCTTGGTAAGTATTTGGTATTAATGTACAGTTCCATAATGTACACAACTCAGGGGAAAATAGTTTTAAAAACCTTTCCGAATGTTGTTTCATCCGAAATCGATCAATTAATGTTTCCAAATTTCTAGAATATTGCATCAAAACCGCAAACCGAAATTCGAAGTGGTTACAAAGTTACAAGTGATTATATGCAATCCTCGGTGGAAACCGAGGATTGCACCAAGCCCAAGTGGCGAGTAGAGAGTATAGCCGCAGAAATAAACTTTTCCATCAAAAGAAGTATGCGAGGAAACGGATGGAATATTATATGGGCTAGGGATTGTAGATTGAACGTAAGTTGGTGTAGACGTTTTAACTTCTAACGCGTTGTTTTCAGTACAACATTTATCATTATCTTGTTCCTCATCAGTCAAAAAGTATTCAACACATTGAATTGTTCCTCATTTGATCCTATACAGAATAGACTAGAATCATGTCAATACACTATTAAAATTTCTGGAGTTCACCGTTTCGGTGTAAGGTGTGAATATTTTGAAAAATTTCAAATCCCTTAAAAAAATAAAACTGTACGTCTATACTAAAAGATATGAAACGTTTTAATATTGAGGTTTATTATAGTTCAATAATAAACCCATTTTATTATTTGATAATTTTTATGTTGCGTCTATTATATTATCTGAAAATAAAATTATATGTAATCCCCTTTTAATAATAAAAAAAAAACAATTGAAAAATGTGACGATTTCACATTTTTCAATTGAATAAACAAAACAAAATATAATAAAAAGTCAGTCAATTGCATACTATCTTCCGTGTTTATAGAAAAAATTCGGGATAAACGGTACTGATAGAAAGAAGAAATCGCTCTAGGCAAATTAAAAAAATATACAAGATTTGAATACAAATCTGAATACATGAATTCAGTGATGCATATGATCTCAAAAATTAATAAGTCAGAAAACCCGGCAACGTCTAAATCCTCATGTTGCATCAATAAATGTGATTGTCAAAATGAGTTTGTTCGATTGATTTGAGAGAAGACAAGAGAAGAATGCTATAAATATCATGAAATATATAACTTATTTTTATTAATTTATTTAGCCATCAAACAGTACATATCTAACAGTAAATTCAGGCAGTTCTTAACTTGATCAATATTAATAATAAATTATAGATAACATATGGTCATATACATAGTGTCAGATGTGGCATTAATAATTTTTTGTCAGTTCATCTAAAATGCGTGGTATTTAAAGACATTTTAAAATACCATTTATTTCAATCAATGTTTAAATAAATGGTACAGATAAAGATTTACTTAATTTTAACCATGTCGCAAACCTTTATTTCATTCCATTTACTCGCTACCTCCTTGCTACTGTAGTTACTCTTACACTGTTTTAAAAATGTGAATTCTGTACTGGAAAATCTTTAAAGTTACATTCATGTTTAACAAATAATTTCAAATACGAATTTCATTTTTCAATAAAAAGTTCTGGAAAGTCTTTTTCCAATAAAAAATTTTGTTAAGGCAATAAAGTCTGCATTTACAGTATAACTGGCAATTAAGATAACGAAAACAATTGCGAGCAAAATGACCCACCTTGCTGAATGGGGAATCATATAAATTTGATGGTTCAAACGTTAATGAAAATGGCTCGAACACGAAGCAAGTCTTGCACGGTAGTGGTACACAATTAATTGCAGTGAGATTGGCAAATATTAATTTGTGTCAAATGTATTAGATGCTGCACTGTCTGTTTTACGTATCAGATGAGATACGTACGTTGTCTGTTTTGCTTGATGAAATTACATCAAATCAACGTGCAATCTGCGACCAAATGAAATAAAAACCCGGAAATCATTATCCAAAGTAATTTTAGAACCCTTATTTGTATCTCGAATGTTTGTATGTTCGCAAAAACGAAAAAACAGCTAACGCGCGATTCCATTTGTAATTTATATTGCGGCGTAACACTTCTGAAGCTATTTACGACCACTGAAATCGCTAATAGAATTTTATGCAGCCGTGCTGTTCAGAATTAATATTAATTTAAACATTCGTGATCTGAAAGTGAGTGTGTTGCGTGCATAAATTAATAACATTGCAGCGCATGCCCGAAAATATGCTTTGGATATTACTTGTACTGCATAATTTTATATCAAATGCACATCGCCCGTCACAATGTAATAATGCGCATGGATAATATCGATAGGCAGAAATATAATACTATTAATGTATTAACATATGTCTCGCGCCGGCGATATAAATCAGCTCCGGCAAAAGTGGAATGGTGATTGGTATTTATTCGATTTGCGTAATCGATACCGAAAGGCAATATTAATAATTACGTTAATCAAGAACCGAAAAATATGAATCTACTATGTACAATGTCACGACATTAATATTTATTGTTATTAAAGTTAAACATGACGTCATTTTTGAATGTTGAATTTATAGGAAACGAATTTTTACGTTTGACGTGGAAATGGGAATTTAGACTCACTGTATAAATTGCACAGACGATGTATTATGTCATATTCAATAAAATATGACTCGAAAACTCATATCGCCTTGCCCGTAGTTTTAGATAATAAGTTTCGGTATTTCAGTTGCATAATGGATACGAATAAATAGTTTAAGAGTACAGAATCTTCCGGTTTATGAAATATTCGTACAATATATACGTATTGCCTGCGGGGAAGAGGCACTAGTTCCGAGCTTGTAACATTTAGACGCATTTGCCGTACCACACATCCTGATTTTGTTATGGCCTGCATCCTGTTCTAAAATATTATTTTCTGATGAATATGCGAGCATTTTTCGTGCCTTTTTGCAACCGTTGCAAGCTAATACCAAAAAGATATCGATGGCCCGAGGAAGAAAAAAAGTCGTATCAATTTTCCGTCTGTTCCGCGCAACAATAATCAGTCGGCCGTGATTTTCGATATTCGCTCCAGTTTCGGAATCAGCATTTAATAAGCAAAGTTTTAATCACCGTTGGGAAATATTGGACATATTACATGTGACGGCAGAGCTTTGATACAAAAGTAAAAAATGAGTATCGATTTTGACTGCGAATTGTTAATACGCTCGACTTTTTTTATTTGGAAATCCTAACCGCGCGAATAATTATTAATGAAGTTCGCCGAATGCTGCCTGCTCCTTTCAAAAGTATAATCCTGCAATGAAAATCAGATGGTACTTACTCGATACCAATTATTTTTAGCAGTATAATATATTAGTGGAAAATGACGTGAATTCTCTAAATATGTTTTACGTGAATGGAATATTGATTATTATAACGGAACAATATAAAATATATGGTATGGAAATTTACAGAATCTATGTTTTCACTGTTAAAAGAATAGATGCACCAAGCTGTAAAATTACACTTTGACGATAAAGAGGAGGTAATTAGATAGTTTGCAATTTAGCTCTGACACAAATTAAATATTGTCAGATAATGTCCACTTCCGATTTATTGTTTTGAATGTTTGATTCAAAACAATAAAAGCTTTGTTAGTTTATAATTTAACAAAACTCTCTATAATTCCGCAAAAATATTTCTCAAAGTGACTGTCAATCAAGTGAAATTGCCTTTCTTTGAGAATAGGACATTTTCCGTTTCATCCAGTTCTTTCAGCGAAGAATGTTCGTATCACAAGTTCTCTCGTGAATTCAATTTTATACATCTATCCTATAATTCACATAGTGCTCAAGACCAAGCTAGCGTAACGAAATCCAATATTATACATTGTGTTATTGTTTTGGTTCAACCAAGGTAATTGCTCGAGTAATCGTAAATTTCGTCGAAGAAAGGTTAACACGTAATACAAAAGTGTCGAAAACAATATTTCATAATCTCATATATCGAATTCTTATAACACGAAAATTTGAAACGCTGACAAGGAAAATTATAGGAAAATTTTCATTATTCGCCAAATCACGCTCATACGAAATCGAAGGAGCTGGTTGAAAATATTTAATAAAACCGTAAATACTGAATTCTCGTCACTGAATCATAAATACCATTCTACTCGACCAAATGTTCTAAACATGTGGAGGTTTTATGGTTAATTGACAGTGCATCGCTAATGAGTGCAAATAAATAGGAAATCCTGATAAAAGCTAATTTAAATTATTGTGAAATGAAACTTACAATGATGGTGTATCTTGCGCTCCATTACCGTATTATTCTAATTAAGAATGCTTTTAGTGTTATCATAAACTGACTGTAGGGACATTATTAATTTATGCGCACATACGTGTTCGAAACGTAAATCTACGAATCGCGAGTTTTCAGCCGCAAAAAGATCGCAGAAATACCGGAAATGATTCGGCACACGAATTAAACACTTTTTAGACAGAAAAAAGTTGAGTTTGCACACCATGGATGTTGACAGCGGTACTTAAATACAACGTTCCTCTGACAGAACTTCATCCAATAGAGCGCTCCTTTTATCGTCAAACGAAGGTCCGACTTTCGCGTGGTATTTTTGGTCTCACCAACTGATACAATATTCTTATAAGCAATATCCTTCGGTGAGATTGCTCCGTTAAATGACGACTTTGTAAGGTACGTTTCAAAAATGGCAAATAATTTCACGGCAAAGTCAATATAAATTTGCGCTTTATCCTGCTCGCAAAGAAGTCTGCCGTATTGTCAAAGACTTATTTTATTCACGGATTCCGCGATATCGTAAAGCTGTAAGTAACAAAGAAGAAGCCGGTCCCGATTTTACCTTAATCTTGAAATAATGGTTTTCCTTGTTTTATTCTTTTTTATATTTACCGAAAAACGTTAGATTTCGAACGAGCTTTGGAGGTTGCCACACGTCAAGATGGGCCCATATTTCATAACCAGCGAAACCGAATAAAAGTTCTGATATTAAGGGAAGTGAAAATGGGTGTGAAAATTCATGGAAACGGAATTGGCTAAGAGGGTGCGAGAGAAAGAATGAGAGAAACACGAGCGAGAGCGAGCTTTTCGTATAAATGATGTAATATCTCAGGAATATTTCCGTCGTAACGCTGACGAGACGTTCGCATTCCAACTTTTTTACGTGCGGAAAGCTAAAGATTGATGGATTATGATTATTTCGGTGTTAAATGATTGTCATGCGACTCGTGTGGTTCATGAAAAATAGTATATCTTCAAATTGAAATAACTTAAATAATAAAATTAAGCAAAACTTCGAATCTAAAAATTAGAAAATACCGAAAAAGAACTTTATGCTCTGTACGTTTTACGAAAACAAAAATACCGTAATAAAACTGGTATGAACAGAATTCCAGTTTGCTAGGTCGCTTTTACGCTAATTTCTATAAGTAATAGAATTTACGGTACGTTTCTATCTGTTTATCGAGTTATTCAGGTTCAGTTATAACACATGGAATGTTGGGTTAAGGTCAACGTCGGAAAGGTTATGTCTCTAGGAACCGGTCCGATTGCACTTTTTTCAGCAGAACTATTTCAGTGTCGTGTACAATTAAACGACGTATTAATTTGCATCGAACTGAATGTAATATGATTTTCTGTTCTGGGCCATGTATACTAATATGTAATGGCTTAAAAAGCTGGAAATAATCAAAAGATAACGAGCAGAATGATTTAGTTTGCTTGCTTAATCCGTATGTAATCTCTTTGACAATGTTACTTTTAATTAAACAAACGTTGCAATCGTTGCAAGTTATACTAAATATATGTTAAATAGCGTTTATTTAAGCAAAACCGTGCGAAGCGTTAGATAGAATTAAATTAAACTGACATTCCCTTGTACCTAGCAAAAAAGAACATTAATTATTTGACGACATTATTTAAACGGTATTTGTAATTTTATCATGAATCTTTTTACTTCGTGAACATTTGGGCTTGACGAATGAATATTTCCGTTTGAAATAACTCGTCAGACGTTTTTAAGAACTTTAAATAGTCAAACAAAAATATCGTTAGGCATCTGCAAGAGTCTTAAGAACATGAAGGATATGACTGTTTACTTAAAAATATGCTATTGAAATATTACACAATATTTAGCTTTTAATACCTCAATAAAAACACTTTTTCAAGCATCCGCAATTAAAAACGATACGATTCTTCAAAATGATTAATTCTCCTGATAAATGATGAATTCAAATTTGCAAACTAAGTCCGCTGCGCGAAGTATATTTAGAATGACTAAAAAAACGGAGCCATCAATTTAATCTTTATTTTTAGAGAGTTTTGAATTCTTTTCGATACGCGCCGTTTTGATTCGCCACTATTTCCAGCGACATAAAAAAATGCCTATGACCAGCCTGGACACCGACGAAGAATAATTAGTGACGTAGCGTGATGCGAGAATAGAAATGTTCGAAGCCGATATTTCGAATAACTCAATTGTCTGCGTCACTTGAATTGCCCTTTTTACCTAGATTCATGCAACGCGAGAAAAGTTGAAAAAGATCGAAGCGCGAGATAAGCGACCCGAATAATTCTGTCACATTACCCGACCGCGGCGATAACGTTGTTATCCACAATCGAATTAACAGTAAAGTTCCCGGAAGTTCGACGATGATGTCTCATTTTCGAAATCTTATTCGGCGATCTACGGTTTCTTTTCGTCTGCGCAAATAAATTCATAATTTGACAAGATAATGGAGGAAATCGCGCAAAAAGAGTTTTAATTACCATTAAGGCGGTTATTACCTCTCTGCATTAATTTTAATTCGCCACGTTACCGGACAACGACGAAACTGTTGTTAATTACGATAATCCCGAATCGTTTTTTACACTGACAGTGCTTTGTCGCATATCGACCCTGCATGCAATTGTCGTTAATTAAGTTATCGGCAAATCGCGGTCTCTTTATTTAACATCGACAACCTTGATTCGCTGGCTCGGAACAGCCACTCGTTTCCCAAAGCTTAGGCGGATAAATGATTGGTCTCAAAATTGATAATGAGTACAATAAAAGAGCGCACTAAATACGGCGAAACCGGCCTAGGGACAGATTAAATTCAAATGGATCAACGATCTACTGTATGCCTCTCTATTAACTTTCATACTTTCGATTATTACGATTATTCATTTCATGTAATCAAACAACTCCAGTATCGATTATTGCGGTCATTAAATATACGTTTTAATTATTGATGAACATTATTTTAAATTAATTACCGACCGGTTGTCATCCGTCATGCACAATTTCTCGCGACCGCCGCAATCGCGAACATCGGTCATTTATTAACATTTGATTGTCGACCCCGAAAGACCCAGACAGAAAGGCAAAGTGAAATTTCCTCTTCGCCTGAAATGCGCTCATTTTAGTGTAACCAAACTCCCTCTCTCTCTCTCCCACACTTCTACCTATCTCGACCCTCGAAAACTCGTCGAGCGAAAGTATACGTTTATGAACGGCTGAAACGGCGCTAATCTTGAATAAGTCATCAAAAGTTGATGACTTGGTTCTTAAGTATCGATTCCGCGGCAAAATCCACCTGTTGATGGGTTCAAGCCCATGTCATCGGCTCAGTCGCCGCAAATTGAAAATCAACCGAACGCGGGCGATTAACGGAATTTCGAGTGGCAGTCTACGGGAAAATGCAAGCGCTTATATAGTTTCGGGTTAACGCGACATTCGCGACAATGCGCGGGCGCTGTTCGTCTGTCTCGTAATTTTTCAGTTTCATTTGGCTCCAGTCCAAATAGTTACATATTGTGCCGGACAAGTTCTTCTCCAGGCACATGGAAAATTACTTCGACGGCTTGTATAACAGCTGTAACGGTTGCAACCCGGCCGCCATTTGGACGTACTTCCACCTCGTTGGGGATTACTTTTGGACCTTAATCAGTTCGACATGCGAAACCCGCTGGCTAACGGAAGTGCCCGCAAATTACGTTCATATTTGCAGGATCGTGTTGCGCGGTGTGTCGCTCAATCGCCGAGCGGAAAAGAAAAAAGCGCGGTTGCTGCGTTTACCCTTTCGAGGGGTTGAGAAAAGGTATTCGCGACCTTTGATTGGTACATTTTACACAAAAATTGATACATTTTTTGGAAAGGATCTGTTAAATGAAAAAATGTGTTGGAAAAAGC
>JABFPB010005594.1:0-13107 GCA_022817645.1 Ceratoteleas bidentatus
ACATGATATGAACAATGTTTCATCAAAATTTGATCGAATTCTGACGATTTTGATTTCACTATGCAAATACCTTAAGGACTGCAAAAAAGATCGCTATGAAAAAAGATCGTCTGAAACTGACGTGTTTCGATCTAATCTGGTCGGAGAACATTCAAGAAGATAATGGTTTTACAGAACGTAAATATTATTTAATTCAAAGTATTGATTGTAAAGATTTTAAAGAATATTGTATAACAAACATTCATCATAGTTTATATTTTATTGTTAAAATATTTCTAGAGTCTCAATGTTTATATTTATCCGAACTTTAAGTTTACTATTATTCCACGTATGGTTGAAATAACAAGTTTATAATATTCTAAAATATATGATCAAATATTACTTTAAAACCTACCTTAAACTTAATCTTACTATCAAAAACAATAATTTTAATTAAGCTTGGACCATCTTGTATTACTACTGTATTGCATAACATTATTGCATTTTGTAAATTCATTTCATTCAACAATGAAATTGTCAGAAATGATGAATTAATTGTCTACGCCAGTCGCATCCATTCTCACGTTTAAATGCATCTATTTTCGCAACGCTCTGTTATCAAATTGGCATTGACTGTTGCAGATCATTTTTAATTTGCAATGAGTTGTTCATTTAGTGTATCTACCTTTATACACCCTTAGAAATACCATCCAGTAGTTATAAAATAGCATAAAAATTGTCCTCTTCGAAGCATCTAAATATCTGTTTGATAAACTCATTGCTGTAAAACGTATTTAATATACAAAATTAATAATGACGAGGTTCACAACTCCTGCTTCACTCCAAACACTCTTCAAATCTTTTCATCTTAAAACATTTTTGGTTATCAATGGGATTCAGTTTATGAGAAAACGAATTTTTCCTTTGCTTCCTCCGTTGGACAGCCATCCTTTCACTCCAAACATGCTCTCGTTGCTTGTTTCAAAATTGCCATCCTTTCATACACCGCTGTTCTTCCCCGATATTCTTCTTTCAATCAGTTTCAGAAAAATTTGGTTAAGTTAACTAAAATTCGTTATTAAGGTTCACATTTCTTCTCTTCTCTCGAAACCTCTACTCTTTACACAGTAAAATCCACAAGACGTAACATTTCTAAACGACACCCATCTGAACGATTTTTGATTACCCGCGGTCGCCATCTCATTTGTGTCCTAATTTATAACTATCTTTCCAGCATCTCGCAAACCCAGCCTCATCTATTCCTTACATCTTCTGTCTGTCCCTGCGGGTCTGCCGATGCGGGACTGCTCGTTCCCGTTCGACACTCGCCGAATCTCAACTATTTCCGAATATACCTCCACCCCATTCTCCCAGCGCCGTTCAAAAATTTCCATTAAAAAACCACCCTGTCACACTCCCTTTATTGGAATTCCGATAAACTCGCAACACGCATCGTCTCCCTGAAAACTTCCACCTTCTATCGCCACTGCGTCACCACCCAATAACCGAACACTTAATTTAACGCGTCTTATCCCCCGGAACAGGCAAATACGTCAATATAATTTCATTTCTTTATTGTCATCTAGATTAGACTATCGCGCAAGTGAAACGGCCGGCAACTGTCATGTTCGATCATGATTCCATCCAAAACGCCGAGATGGTATCGACGATTTCCCGAAGTCTGAGTGACCGTATCCGATTTCCTCCGAACGTACAATAACGCGTTTTTTCTCTCCCGTTGCACGCTTCAAAGGACTGTTGCCGTGCTTTTCCACCGGCGCGAGCCATTGACATTCGGAGACTCGAAATAAGAAGACGATGTATGGGTTTTTCGAGTGTCGAATTGCACAAGTGAATTCGAGGGTTGAATTACTGGCTTAAGCGCTCCGGAGATAGGGCCGACGAACAATGAAGCCGTATGAATTAACGCGATAAGCACTTGATGATTGTATTTACAGAGACACGTGAGATTATCGTGCATTATGCCTTTTAGTTGAAACGAGATGGCCGTTGTAGTTAAGATTGCACCGTCTATTATAAACATTGGCGACGCTGCCGCGCGTCGCGATTTCGATGCTATCTTATCGGAGTCGGTGGAAGGTTTCGCGATGACTAAGCTGCGTTTCGGCTTTAATCATTTCGGTGACGCGTTTATGCAAACGACGGACGCAGATGCAGCAATGTGTCGCGCTGCATCGATACAGCTCATTTTCGGCCGTGTTTATGCGTTTTCGTCCAAGGACGAAAGCTTTATCGCGAGTGAATCATTACGATCTCGCGACGCGTGAAATTGAAACGTCGTTCTAACGATTTTCAATTTTCAATGCTCCGCAATTTTTACGTCGTCGTCGTCAACGCTCGTCTCATTGATGCTTTAGGCCGAATTAAAAAGTTTATTTGGATTACGTGATGGGTCCTTGTATACAAAATGTGTTATTTTAAGGTCGAAATAGTGCAACGAAAAAAATCGTGCAAACATTTTTTTACCTTTATCGCTCTTGTTACACCACTTTCATAAAGTAAAAAATATGTTTTTCTTAAGAACATCCTAGTAGATGAGGCATGAAAAAAATTACTAAAAAATATGATAACATTTAAATAGCTTTATATAGCCAACTCTTCACAATAGAACTTAAATAAACACAAAAATAATGAGTGCCAATTATAAAATATTATAACAAATAAATTATGCCAATTTGAAATATAGCTGACATATAGGTCTTTAAAATGTGATATGTCAAATTTCAAAAACAGAAAACAATTTACCTTACAACATTTTACAAACTTTGTAATATGTTCTTTTTTATCTTAAAAGGACGGTAAATAATTGCGTTTCTGCAGCATTATGCATTACTAATTCATTATGAAATAATTTTTTTTAATAAAGCGTGTAATTTTTTTCGATATTATTTTCATTTGATCGCATCACAATTATTGTTAACTGAACATAGGTAAACTATTACAAATATATATTCTGCGGAATAATGTTTTCAGATCAGAATTGAACAATCGAACGAAATAATTCAATCACGCTCGGTACTATGCATCTCGATTGCCGGAAATTAAAAGCTGGACGAATAAAAAACCCCGTTTTGTTATCAAAATATTAAATTAGATCGATGCCCAACTAAACGGGCACGTGAAATGATTACTCAGAGTCTGTGTGTTTATCATTTAGCTTTCGCATGATATGGATTAATTAACAATGTAACCGACGGTTGAAAGTTGAAAAAAGAAAACGTTGTAAATGTTTAAATGCTACTGTGTGTTTAGCAATAAATATTCAGATATTCTTTAGTTTTTTAAGCACTCATTAGGGGGGAAACAAATTAAACTCACCTAGAAAAACGTGTACGTTACTTACAAGTTTCTTGTAAGTAAAACTACGTAAGTTGAAATTTATCTCTGCCTAGTCAACTTTTTCACGAATTCAACTTGTGAAGAACTAGTTGAAATTTCTATTTGGGTACATAAAGGTTCTTTGCGGTTCGAACAGATTTCAATATTATCCCAGATGTTTTTTTAACTATATTTTTCATTAGTGTACACTCGATATAGAATTATGTTTGGCCAAGCAAAATAAAAATTACAGAATAGTAACTTAATTTTCCAACCGAGGTTAAAAATACCCATCTATCATTAACTCGAGTAAACAAAATGATAAACTGAATCTTACAAAAGAAACTTGCGCGCGATTCGTTATTCACGAGCATAATTTCGTGCCCGAAGTTTTCCTTGAAAGCGATCTGATTACATAAATCCAAACGTAATGTTTTCATATGATGCGTTGCAGCGCTGAAATGTTTTCCTCGAAAAATATCCTCTCCCGAGATGGAATTCACCCAATGATTTTCCTAATTAATTCACAAATATTCTACTCCCGCAAATAGTTAATAAAAACTCACCGATAAAAAAAATGCCCCGTTAGTTTAAGCAGTTTAAATATGAAAAATCGCTGAGCTTCTACGCTTCTGATTATAATTGAAGAGTTGGCGTTCTCTACTCTTTTTCGAACTCTGTATACCTTTCGACGCGGACTTTGCTAGACAAAGATAACCGCGGTGTTATACGGTCTCTGATTGAAGGCTACAGAAAAAAGTGCGGCAAATCAATTTTTGTCAGTTTTCGGATTTCCGTGTTAGCCGGTGTCTGAAACGTGGTCATTTGACGCGAAAAAAGTGAACATTCTATTAAACCCATTGCCGAGCACTTTTTTCTTCAATCCAAAATCAATCGAGGAAATTATTTTGCCGCGTCAACGAAATGGTTTTTTTCGCGAAACGAGGAAAATTAATCGCCACTTTTCCCGTCAAGTCGTTTTAATTGATGTATCCAGTAATCCCGCGTCCTTTTAAGGTGACTCTGAAGAAAGCTCTTCGTATTCAGAACGATTTCCAGATCGCACGCACGTCCGACGAAAAATCTCAAATGATATTTGCCGCAAACATTTATCAGCAAACACGGCCGGCGTCGGCAAAAATCGATGATTTATTTGCGACATTACGTTTACTTTTCTCTTAATATCACCGAGGCACGGCAAATGAAGTGCAATCAAACACGTGACGCGATAGCGTATTATTTCGGGACGCGTTTATTATTCGGCGCGTTCAAGAAAAAGCGGACGGTGATTAAGTATTACGGAAAACGGAGAGACTGATGTCCTTATAGGAAACGAAATATTCGCCGGTGGATACTGTCTCAGCGCAATGAAGGCATCAACCGGTAATAAACCTGAACCCTTGAACACGTAGAGTTTTACGAGGAAGACGACAAAATGGGCGAGGAAAAAAAAGAAATATGGAGCAACGTTGGTTGGATCATTATAATACCACCCCAGTGAAAATGGAGTGAACATATTGGTTATTCAGTCCTGTAAAAAAAGTGTGACGTAATTGGGGATTTTATATTAGGAGAAGAAAATATACCATATATGATTAAATTGGTAAAAACTAAATGTCAAAATACACATGTACATCCTAGTAGAAGGCATCACTATAGAACTAACTAAATAAGATATTTGTAGATCAGGTTTGAAAACCTATAATCTAATAACATCGATTATATCCTTTCAATATATGAGACACGATGATTACAATAACCTAGGAAACAAGTTGGTAGATTATTTTGAAATCACTCAAATCAAAACACTCAAGATAATAAAATGTCTAGTTAACTAGACATTTTGTTTGACTAGACAGAACTTGCTACAATTGTAAGTTCTGTCAAAGACTACTTAATTCGTACTAAGTTCTGAAATAATGGTTAAACTTAAACTACAACTCCCACAAATACTGTTACTCTCTCTCCGAATTTCATCTGAATCTCCGGGTGTTTCATTAGAATAATTATCCTCCGGGTCCTAAATTATAATCGACAATTCGATTACTTTCGAATCGTAAAACGGTCTGTTCCGAGCACACCATACTTCAATTCGTCTGTCACGTCTAAAACAGACGAAACACGACGGAAACAAGAAATAAAGCTGCGAAAGGTGGACGTGCTCGGCGGTGAGCGATGTTTGGTCGAAGATTAGCACACTCGCGCGAAACACATCGGACGAGACACTTTCTGCGACAAGTCATCAAAAGCGTTGCGTCGCGCGCGCCGTCATTAAACTTTATCCGTTGTCTATATTGCTCAGCGTTCCTTGGCGCGGCCACCCCAGCGTCGTAAAAAACCGAGGGCGGCCTTAATATTTCGACGCGCGATAAAAGAAACGGATCCTTTATTTGGGAAGCTCGGTAATATGCGTAATATACAACGGCATTAGAATTTGTATACTTTGAGGGAGTATCATAGTATGCGCCGGTGTTTCGTACGCAGTGAGCAATATACCGAGAATTTAAACGCTCGCATATCCCCGGCTTATCAAATTGGAAACGCGATCGTCTTCGCGAATGTTGTAAAAAGTGTTCGAACAGGATAAACGAATTCTGTACAGTCTGCACGCGTCTTTGTGCTAACTATAACCGTTTTCCAACTCCAGAGTTATGAAACTTAACACTTCGCTCCAATTTGCAGCTCAAATGTCCGAGGAACATCAGCCAACAGTGCTGAAGCTTCGCAAGAATTAATCGAGTGCCCCAAGTATTACTCGACCAACATTCAATTGTTTGTGTATCTGTCGGTCGCGTCGAAACAACAATTGCTCGAGGTCGCCTTTTTTGTCTTGCAAGTTGAACCAGTTTCGAAGCTTGCAAATTAGAAACCGAGTTCTAGGCAGCTTGTAATCTGTCAATAGTTACATGCGAATCAGGAGCAGTCGGCGTACGTAATAATTTTCGCGTTTAAATTATCAGGAGTATCGTTCGCACAAAGGAGTAATGATAGAAGTCTACGCCGTTCCTCGTGGGACTTGTCGAAACACTCTTAAACAAGATTTACTTATGGTGAAAAAAAGTTTCAATATTTAGAAGAAGTTAGGGCTCTCCGAGTTATTGTTGTTACTTCTCAAACAAAACTTAATCTAATTGCTCTGTAACTTCTCACCGAGACCCCTTGTTGATTTTGCTGAGAATCGTCTTACTTAGATACATATTATCCTGTAATTAATATAATAGATAATGATAATATTTTTATTACAAAAAATTGCGTTAGATACGTCATTTCCTTAGTAGAAAGTGTGATGCGGCAAACCACATCAGACATATGGGCCTTATCAGAATTTGATGAGGCAAACATCATCAGAGGATTCCTGATGAAAACCATATAAGGTTCCAATGAGGTATCCTGATAAAGCATTGAGTCGAATGTAACGGTTGGCATTGGTAAGGTTCTGATGTGGCACGCCCCTTAAGTGACACGCCACATCAGGGCCTCATCAGGCAAACTGATCATTCCCTGATCAGGTCATTTTGGTGCGGTTATGATGTGGCAACCTGATAATGGACTTATCAAGGCCATTATCAGGTTGCCACATTTGATAAGGCTAACTTTATTAGGTCCTTATCAGGTCCTGATCAGGTTAAGATAAGGCAAGCCACATCATATCGATAATATGATAGACATATCGTGAAGACTCATGTATAAAATTTTACAACAGCTCGAGGACAAATCCGTCAAATGAGCTAAACAGGGAATGAGTTAAACCAGTATCATTATAACACTGATCTTCCTTCATTTTAGACCAAAATAAATCAGTTAAACGTAGAAAGAACCGACCCAGAAAAAAAGGTAAATTTTTTGTACTATGTTATCGAACATCATATACTACAGTCCACCGTATACATCGATCAATGGATCGCACAATTAATTGGACACCATATCGAACAATGAATCCAACTCTCCGCTACCCATTAAAACATCGAATAACATGTTCAATATATCGACCAATACACTGGACAATGTATCTACCACTGCACTCATCAATAACAGTTCACCAAACTCTAATTCGATACTTCGCCGAAACATCAGACGAAAAGCTCATTAATTACCCTCTTCGAAAACCTCTTGTTTCATATTCCTTCCATTTAATACACTGCTCCAACAAAAGCGCCCTTCAAAGCAAACAACTAATTTGAAAATCGCCTTGCCGAAAGCAACTCGCAAGTTCCAGTCAAGCGCGATTTATTCGAACAACGCTCCCATCATTTCGGACCAAACTTCTTTTTGCCTTTACACGAGAAACACGGATTCCCGCAACCCTTGCGTTGCTCCTTACCCAGATTGCACTTTCGCCCCGCTGCCGCTTTATTTTCGCTAAACAAACTCAAACCCCCGACTCGGTTTACTTAATCGCGGACCCTCGTGTCTTTCGTGATTATGCAGGAGATAGTGATGCTGCGCGTGCGGCGAATCCGTCTTGTTTACCATTCGTCACCCCGTTGTTTACTGCAACAAAGATTCGCGCGGCGAAGGGCTGCAACACTTTGGTGCCGGCAAATCACATGCTGCAGTTTCCCTCGTATATTGCTTCTCTTCACGTCAGGCTGTCTGCTGATGCTGTGCTTATGCCCGCGCGTAAACTTCATTTCGACGGAGCCGTCAAAAGAATACATTATTCTAATCGCGACTGATACTCATCGACTGTTAATTCGGTTATGTGGAGCGCTTGGCGTTCTTAGCGTCGAGAATTTGGATTTTGTCACGTTTTCCGTGGGCTCGTGGGAATTGTTTTGAAACGGAGAAACGGTGTTACGAACCGCTTTGTTTGGCTGCGTCAATCAAATGGGATTTGAGGGGCGAGGTGCAATTTTGGTTCGGGAAAGGGTGGTTTTGGGTGGATTTTCGAAACAGAGATGGGGTTCAAGAGACGGTTGGCAAACTTTCGCGTTTATTGGGGTACGAAATACCTAACGGGAAATGAAGACACTTTCGTAGTTTATCCTCGATTTTGAGCAGGGTTGGTAGCAGTTTCGAATCTGTTTATTTTTAGAGAGCGTTGAACTGTACCTTAATTGTGTTCCCTCGCGCAATAAATTACACGGGGAGAAAAAGTGTCATGCATTCAAAAGTAATCTGGATGTAGAATGCAGAATGTTGAGACAATAGCAAATTCTGTTGGAGCAACAGCTGATTGTGTTAGCTCGACAGAAATTGCTGTTGGATCAATCTTCTTTCGTCTTACGATGGAACTGTTTTCTAATTCAGGGCATTATTCCACCCCGTATAGTAATGGTCCCTAGAATAGAACATGATGAATATGATAAAAAATGGAAATATATAATCGTACAGCACACAATAAAAATAATTTTTTCATCATTGTGATGATGTAGATGAGATAGGTATATGTAAAATGTATGTTTAGTCAGAGGTACGAAATCGAGGGCACATTTATATGAAACGTTTTAAAATTTAAAAAGGAGTTTATTCAGTCCACTTTGAAAATAGAGTAAGCAATTAATTGATAAGGAGTACATTGTGGAGATCAATTAAAACTTCTTCAATTACAGATATTTTATAATGGTCAATTTTATATTTCACAAGGTGAAACATTAACAAATATAGACCATGAATATCAAATTTAAATCGGGAAATGCATACACATATCGCAGAACTCTTTCTGCAATATGTGTATGCATAAAGATTTTATTTAAAACAAATAAACCGTTCTCTGAGTGTATAAAACTCAAATTTTACTTTATGACCTTTTGTTATATTATCGTGCCTATTAGTTACTTCCAAATCCTCTGTTTTTCAACGCTTTTAAAAAAAGCCTAATGTACATAACCGTTAGAATATGATTTATCTAATACTAATGTAAATGAAATTAATGTGATGAATTGTATAGTTTCACCTTGAGCAAACAGCGATGCGAATTATTTAATGTAAGACGACTGTGTCGTGTGTTGGTAGAATATTTGGCACAATGGAAGGGATGATGAAATGTTCGCTAAGCCTAGCACACTTGTAGAGGGTGAAGCGAGCATGTCAGTACATGTTTAGACTGACCTGTAAACCGAAACCGAGGGCGTCTGCGTAGTCTGGCAACAACGTCTAATACAGACAAATTTCAAGCCCTTTATCGCGCGCAGTTGCTTCGCGAATTAACATTCCCCAATAAATAATTTAAAGTTAACAATCCGGTTACAACAATAAAGTTAATAATCTGGATTCTGTCGCCTTCTCGCTAAACTTATTTTGCAGTTTGGACTCGAGTGATTATCTTTAGAATTCGGCGTTGATTCAATTTCGCGAGATAACTCAAATATCACGTTCTCGCGACTCCTCAAATGTAGAGTCGCGCTGAAATATAAAACATTGCATATTTTATTTCCCCTGAAAAAGATAATGCATTTGCTCGGAATCACTGATGGCAGCTTGTTGAACAAGTAGATTAATTCCCGTTAATGAATTATACCAGTTTGATTGTCTGACGTAAATGATTCTTTCGTCGTGAATTTAATGAAATTTTCAATGAGCTCGGACGAACGTCTTCTTAATTATCCATTTCCAAGCAAAGTCGCGCTTACACTACGCGACAATCAGTTACATTCGGAGAGACCTTTCAAAGCGCCTTAATAACGCAAAATCTCGTGTTACAATTAAAAACGACAAATCCCGCGCGGAACTATGGTGACAACTCCGGACACGAATGAAGCCATTCGACGAAAACCTCTTCAAGACGAGAACTGCAATGCCCGACTGCCCCAAGTGCAAATTTCGGCAGCACATTTCGTCCTATTTCCACAGTTTCGCCGAAATTAAAGCGAACACGCGAAGTACGTTATTTAGCGATTTCTTCGTCGAACTGGAAAGTGCAATTTCGTGGGAAAAAATGAAAGTTTTCGTACTGAGAATATTTGCCGAGACGAACAAATGAATCGTATTCTTTGACCGAGATTTACACACTTCCAGGCCGAAGTTTAACTGACAATCAACTTTTTGCGAAATTTTCTTTAATCTCCGGTCGAATGAAATTGCGGAAGTTCGCGGCAAGTCTCCTGGATTTTAGGCCATCGCCTAAGCAGGAAAAGCACAGCGAATCGCGACGGCTCAAGTTTGAACGAAAATTATTAGTTCGAAACTGAACTTGACGCAAGTTTGAATTTTGACTTGAATGGGAGAGTTGATGGCAATTGACTCGCTGATGTAACTCTAAACAAACACTTGCACAAGATATGCAATATTGGGTGGGCGTAAGCGCAACTCCTTTTGTCGGAAAAGACGACGGCTATGTAAGCGGAAGTTCTAACGAAGATTGTCTTCCGCGATGGACACATTGGTATCCGTTAATTGTTTAGTGCAATTCTATCCTATCGCAGAATAGCAAAAATGTTTCTACTGAAATTGTAAGGTTGGAAATGCGCGTCAATCAGTGAAAGTATCCGTTAATCTTGCTTTTAGCTAGTTGACGAAGATTAAAAATGTGGGCATTTACGATAAAGAACGCCGAGAAACAAATGAAGATTAAAATTAAAAGTTCTCTCTGCAGATCGGATCTTCCGGACAAGCTTTTTCCACCACATGCGATTTCATTTCGATAGCAGTTTGCAGGAAAAAGATGACTGGGAAAGATGCACAATTTGATGCGTTTATATCGAGGAAGCGGTAGAACAAAATGCAAGGATCGAAACTGTTGTAATTAAAAATGACTTATAACAATTAAGAGGGCAACTCTTTAGCGTTATTTTTCATAAAGCTGGAACGTCTAAAGAAGCCCGCGTCGGGCTCGCAATAAGAATGGTTTAATAATACGAGTAAAGAAGTGGGCAAGATTAATCAGAGAAACCGGCGAAATTACGACCGAGGCTGCGTCTGATGTGAGACAGTGAGTCTCGGATGAGAAAAGGCACAAAGCTGGCCGAAGACAATACGCGAACGACGGCGCTGGGGGCGTGCCGTTTCCGTATATTAAATAGTTAAATACAAACCGGATTTTTCGGTCAGCTCCGCATCGCGGCCGTTTATTAAATCTTTAATTCGGCGCCGATTTCCGCCGGCGCAACAGGCAAGAACCGAACCGCGCGCGGAATGCTAACGAACGTAATAAGAAGCCGAGGTACGAAAATGGTAACGACTTGGGCAAAACCGCCATTAATCATGCCCGGGCGGTATTATTGCAACTTTTTCGCAGTGACGTGGCTGCGCGCTCATTTACATGAATACGCATCTTTTCATGGCGAGTGCTAATAAAAAAACTCCATTAGTATAATGAATAAGAAGGAACAATTTAGCATTTAAAATATCCGGGCAACGCGGAAAAGTTGAAAAACGCTTTGCTAAAGGAGGTGGTGTTTCGTGATAAAGTATTTTGGTTTTAAGTCGCGGCGTTTGGGATTTAGAAGCATCATTGCCTTAGTGTGCTGAGGCGATGATTATGGTACACAATTTTTATGATCGCACTTTGAGACTATTTGGTATGTATGTCGAGCCAAAAATAAAGAATGTAATGTCCTCCAATGTTCAACTGCACCCCGTATTCGCCACGAATAATATCTCAAATTTGTATTATGTCAAGTTTTAAACATCCCAAATGTCAGAAATCCCAAATTTCAAATGGTCGTGCCGATTGCAAATATCTGCCTAGGTAAAAACGCTAGCACTGAGTGTCAAAATGTTTCAGTGTAGCAACACTTTTCTCAAACGCCGGTCTTAAACTCCCCAAGAACAATGCGAGCTGACTCACTGTTCCCGTTAATCCATTCCTCATGCAAACTCCCTTTCAATAACCGTCGCGCAAAAAGCACCAGCTCCGTGTATCAAGATGTACCCCGCGCTTCCGCAAAGTGGCATTAAAACGAGATCAATCACCCCATCAGCGGGCGCGGCAAATTGCCGGAGTTGTTGATTGAAAAAATTCGGCCGCGGGAACATTCATTCCGTCGTGGAAAAACAAAATGCTCCATCAAAGTCGCCATTAGCCCAGTTTCTTATTTTTTCAGGCCAACGCTCGAAAGGACAAAGCAAAAAATTAACATAAAACCGTCGCCCTCGCAGTCCCTCCCCCGCCGTTCAATAACGGATGATTAATCGCGGGAAATCTTTTTTCGCGGCCGGCTTCGGTTCCTTTTCAGCGCGGATTTCGCATTATAACTGCATTCGTGAAATCGACCAAAATACGAAGACGCATCGCGGAAGCGGGATGAAAATGAACGGCGCTGCGCCTGTGTTGGTCCAGGTTGGCTGGCGCCTCCGACGCAGGCAGCCAGACGGGCGCCGCTGTTTTAAAGGGTTTCGCTCGGATGAAACAAGGACGCCCGGCAGGCCGGCTCGGTCGGGCAAATGAGACGCCGATCGAACGCGCGAGTGTGCGCGCGGCCGACCGAGCGAGAACGCGCGCTGAGGTTGTTACGCAAAGAGAAATGACAGCGGAGCTTTTGTCGAAGTTCGAGTTGAAAATCGAAGGAAGTCAAACAGCGCCCGGATTGTCGACAGCTGCTGCGACGACAAAGACGAACTTATTAGAAATGAATCGCTTTTTATAAATATCATCGGATACAAAGGATTTAATAGTTGGCTCCTTTTGAGGGGCCGTCTTTGCGTCAAAAATGAACGTCCCATCGATCCCGGGATGTTGACTTGCGGCTGCTGTCGTCGGTATTAAAATGTTGTCTCGCAATTTCTTCGAGACGGTTGTAATGGTAATGGTTGCAAGGGCTTTCGGGCGGGGGGGGGGGGGGGGGTATTTTGGAACAAGGAGGCCTCTGGTCGGTTTCTGGAGAAACTGGAAGGTGGGATGTGGGTTTT
>JABFPB010005595.1:0-13098 GCA_022817645.1 Ceratoteleas bidentatus
GATAATCACGAAACTGCATCACGGTCACGATAAAAGAGCGCGAATAGCAGACGTGAAAACGACAAAGGGAGTTCTAATTCGGCCAGTGCATAAATTAGTACCTTTGGCGAATTATTATTTGAGTGCAGAGTGATATTCTGCACCGGGGGGAGGATGGTGCCAAATCAATAAAAATTAGTTTTGTTTTTTGTATTGTCGTTCTTCTCAAGTCATTATGCAGGTATCGATAATTACAACGATAACAGTGATCCTTTGTTCAAAATCGGGAAAAGCAACCACGCTCAGGGACAAAAGGTCGAGTGACCCTTTGTCCTAAAGGAAAAAAGGGGGGCGAGGCAAATCATCAGGTATAAATACAGGGACCTAACCGATTGTCGTCAACAGTTTTGTAAAGTGCGCGAAGTTAAGCGTGTGTTCCCGCGAAAGGAGGTACGATACCAGAAGTAGACAGGTAACGAGGTCTGCTGGGTGCATCCGGACGACTGACACCAGGTGCCAACGATAGTAGTTACTGTGTAGCCGCTTCCACAAGATAGCCCTGGCCAGCCCATGGATGCATCCAGAGAGATAAGTACTTTCTAAATAAACCATCTTCAGGATGGACAATTTTATAACAGATATTTCGTTCAGATTAACGGAAGTGTCGACGAACTTGTTTATCTTTGTGAGCGGAAGACACGTACGCATGCCTTGTTGGATGACCGATCCACAATTACGTTGATTGACCAATGTTTAGCGAAGCAGTTAGGATTAAGTGGTCCCCGAGACACTTTGCGCATACAAAGTATTGGAGCTGCAACGTTTCGGGACAACGAGAGTGAGACAGTAACCGTAAGGATCATTCTGGATAAAGAAGAATATATTTTGTCTAGGGTTCATACGGTGAAAAATCTGACTCTTCCCTCGCAGTCTTTACACAACTCCGTTCTGAAGAAATGGACTCACCTGGATGGATTGCCCATAGAGCCGTATATGAACGTATCACCAAAGATACTTATTGGACAGGACAATTGGAATTTGAGTCTCCCGTTAGAAGTCAAAGCGGCCGGGAAAAATGTGCCTGTCGCGATTCGTACTGCGCTAGGATGGCTTGTTAGTGGATTGATGCCGACGAAGTCAGTGCAACATTACAATTGTACAACACATGTTAATATACAGGATGTAGGGAAAGAAGCTGCACAAACGACAGAAAATGACGAATTGTGGAAATTGCATGAGTTGGTGAAAGCTAATTTCAAAATAGAAGCAATGGGAATTACAAAGCGAGAGCGAAAAACTGAGCACGATGTCCGAGCAGAAAATATATTACATAAATTTTCTAAACGAATAGATAGCGGCTGGCAAACGGGTCTATTATGGAAGCATGGAGAACAAGAATTACCCGACAACTACAATAACGCCCTCAAACGGTTGAAGAATTTGGAACGAAATTGGACACGCACGAGGATTTCGTGGCAATGTACTACAGACAAATGGATGATCTGATCGCGAAAGGTTATGCGTTGGAAGCAAGCGATTGGCAAACTGAGAAAAAACGAACTTGGTACCTTCCACACTTTGGAGTTAACAACGCAAAGAAACCCAACAAGGTGCGCATTGTTTTCGACGCTGCAGCCAAAACCCAAAATGTGTGTCTGAATGACCATCTCCTTACTGGACCAGACTTACTAAAATCGCTTTTGGGCGTATTAATGAAGTTTCGACAAAAGCCTGTAGCTATTATGGGCGATATAAAAGAAATGTATTTACGGATAAAAATAAGACCAGAAGACCAAGACAGTCAACGATTTCTATGGCGTGGTCGGGATCGGACGCGAGAGCCTGATGTACACAAAATGTCATCGATGGTGTTCGGCATAACAAGTTCTCCATGTAGTGCGTTGTACATAAAAAATAGGAATGCTCGGGAGTTTTCACACCAATATCCACAGGCAGTAAACGCAATATTAAACAAACACTACGTGGATGACTACTTGGATAGCCTGGACACAGCCGAAGAAGCCATTCAAATGATACAAGATGTAACCAAAATACATCAAGCTGGAGGATTTGAAATATGTGCTTGGTCTAGCAACCAACAAAAAGTGTTGGATACGATCCCTCAAAACAAATTAGCAACGGAAAATATCAATCTGCAACTGGACCGGGATTATAGTGAGAAAACTCTCGGACTACAATGGAATCCCCACAGCGACTGTTTTACATTCGACGTTAATTTGCATAAAATACCTATGGAAATCCTAACTGGCGATCAGATTCCTACAAAGAGACAGATGTTACGAGTAGTCATGTCTGTCTTTGATCCTCAGGGACTCCTCGCACCATTCATCATACGATGAATGGTGCTCTTACAGGATACCTGGAGGAGTGGAGTCAGATGGGATGAATCATTGCGCGAATCGGAATTCACTCACTGGAAAGCTTGGGTAAAAGATCTAGCTTTATTATCAAAATGCAGAATCCCTAGATGCTATTTAAAGTACACAACCAAGCCACAAACAATCGAACTCCATACATTTACGGACGCAAGTGAGAAAGCATATGCCGCTGTATCATACTGGCGATTCATCTACGAAGATGGCAATATACACGTTGCCTTCGTAGCTAGCAAGAGCCGTGTAGCTCCATTGAGGCCCTTATCTATCCCGCGGATGGAATTATGCGGCGCGTGGATAGGCAGCCGTCTCGCTAAAACAATTGCAGACGAACACGAGTATGTGATAAACAAAAAATGTTATTGGACAGATTCGACTACTGTATTAGCATGGATAAAATCGGATCCACGTTCATATAAAACGTTCGTTTCGCACCGATTAAGTGAAATCGATGAAAACACATGCGCTGCCGAGTGGAATTGGATTCCGTCCGCCCAAAATCCAGCCGACGATGCTACCAAGGAAGGCATTTCTCAAGTAAAGTCGGATTCGCGCTGGCTGCGAGGGCCAGACTTCCTTCGACAGAAACTACTCGCATCACCAATGCCACCACCATCGGAACACGCTACCAGCGATCTTTTACACGCTGAATTCAGACACCCGTACGTGGGCCTATTAACAATCGAGGATCTTGAATACCTTCCTGATATTACTCGCTTTTCCCAATGGCGACAACTGATACGTACAGCGTGGTTATTGATGCTAGCAGACAAAGGCAAACGTCGAACACTGAATAAACCAAGTGTAGAACATCTAGAAAAGGCCGAAGTAGTGTGGGCAATGAAAGCACAAAGAGACAGTTTTGCTGAAGACATTGAAATGCTGAAACGAGGACAACAACTTCCATCAACAAGCAGGCTACTTACGCTGACCCCCAAACTGGATGAACATCAAACTCTTCGAGTGAACGGTCGTATTGGCAAAGCAAAGCACATTGAAGAATCCGTTAAATACCCGATAATACGATGGCCGACATCCCTACACTCGATTAATGGTTCTGGGCTACCACCAAAGAATGCACCACGGTAATACGGCGACAGTCATTAACGAAGTACGTCAAAAATATTGGGTTACCAGTTTGCGGTGCACGTTACGATCTGTGATATGTCAACTATGTCAGATACAAAGGGCTAAACCTCGGCCTCCACGCATGGCAGATTTACCAACCTCTAGAATGGCACACCATCAAAGGCCATTCACTTTCGTCGGAGTCGACTATTTCGGGCCAATGATGGTCACTGTCGGACGTCGATAAGAAAAACGATGGGGGTGTTGTTCACTTGCTTGACCACGCGTGCGATTCATCTGGAGCTCGCGTCCTCGTTGACAACCGATTCCGCCATCATGGCATTGCGCCGCAAGTGCGCTCGACGAGGTAATCCGACCGAGTTGTATTCGGACAATGGTACAAACATGCAAGGAGCCAGTGCCGAATTACGAAGAGCGATTTCTGAAATAGATCAAGATAAACAATTCACCTACGCCGCTATCAATAGAATGAAGTGGATATTTATTCCTCCAGCATCGCCGCATAAAGGCGGAAGTTGGGAAAGCCTGATAAAGTGCGTGAAGCAAGCTTTGAAAGCCAGTCTAAACGAGAGAGCCCCCAAAGAGGAAGTTCTGATAACGTTATTTGCAGAAGCGGAAAATATTGTCAATAGTAGACCCTTGACATATGTAACATCCGACCCCACAGACGTAGAAGCATTGACCCCGAATCATTTCCTTATTGGTTCTTCCTCCGGGTCTGCAATTCCAGGACAATTCAACGATGGCGACTTGAATTCAAGAAAGCGATGGCGTACGTCACAAAGACTTGCAGACATGTTCTGGTCACGATGGGTTCGGGAGTACCTACCAACGCTCCAGCAAAGGAAAAAGTGGCAACGAGATGTTCCGAATCTTACGGAAGGAAGCGTGGTTTATATATTTGATCAGAACCTTCCTCGCAATACGTGGCCGAAAGGGATAATCACGAAACTGCATCACGGTCACGATAAAAGAGCGCGAATAGCAGACGTGAAAACGACAAAGGGAGTTCTAATTCGGCCAGTGCATAAATTAGTACCTTTGGCAAATTGTTATTTGAGTGCAGAGTGATATTCTGCACCGGGGGGAGGATGGTGCCAAATCGATAAAAATTAGTTTTGTTTTTTGTATTGTCGTTTTTTTTTTTTTTTTTTTTGAAAAGTGTTCTATTCAAGTCATTATGCAGATATCGATAATTACAATGATAACGGTGATCCTTTGTTCAAAATCTGGAAAAGCAACCCCGCTCAGGGACAAAAGATCGAGTGACCTTTTGTCCTAAAGGAAAAAAAGGGGGGGTCGGGCAAATCATCAGGTATAAATACAGGGACCTAACCGATTGTAGTGGCATGTTTGGTAAAGTGCGCGAAGTTAAGTGTGCGTTTCCGCGAAATGAGGTACGATACCAGAAGTAGACGGGTAACTAGGTCTGCTGGGTGCATCCGGACGACTGACATCAGGTGCCAACGATAGTAGTTACTGTGTAGCCACTTCCAAAAGATAGCCCTGGCCAGCCCATGGATGCATCCAGAGAGATAAGTACTTTTTAAGTAAACCATCTTCAGAATGGACAATTTTATATCCGATATTTCGTTGAGATTAACGTAATAAGATGGTGGAAGTGTCGACGAACTTGTTTATCTTTATATATTATGCATAACGTGTGGAATCTATATTGTGTTTTTATTGTATATAACTGAGTAGTGCCAGTAACCCGGAAAGGCCGGTACTGGGGATGTCCCAATTAAAGCATATAGAGTCAGTATCCCGGGAAGGCCGGTACTGGTGGTATCGCAATTAAAGCATAGAAGGTCCTTGTATCATTACAAGAAAATGACCAGGTATAAAAGACTTATGCATGATATCACATAACACATGGTTGTAAGACTTTATAGGGGATATCTCGAAGCACGTGATTGAAGGTGACAATGTTTGTGAATAAAACAACATGAATCCACACGATCTTAAGTTACAATGTTTGCGAATAAAATAATGTGTAAACCCACGATATTAAGTGACAACATTTGTGAATAAAATAAAATGAATCAACGGAAATAGTCGACATTTTTTAATGAATAAACCTACCCCATGGCACTAGACATCGCGCGTATACATGGTTCACCTTCAGGAGACGATAATGTCTCGTTTACTGTCAGAACCATGGTTGTCAATTAATTCAGTCGACAACACCCACATTCCAAGAATATTTTAAAATAATTAGAAGCACTTAATTTTTAGCCATTCAAACAATATATAAGAAGACCCTAACTCCGTGACTTTAGCTCTTTCGTTTCACCTTAAGGTGGAAAATCCGCGAACAAGGACAGACATATGCAATCATAATGGAAAAAATGAAAAACCTAGCGATTTGTTAAAAAATCGCTTTTATTTATTAATTTTACTTATTTATTTATTAATTTTATTTTATAAAAATTAATAAAATTAGAATTTTATTAATTTTACTAATTGGCAATCGATTGCTGAAATAAAAAAAACATAGGTAACCTGACTAAATTCTTAATAAATGGCGATCGAGTTTTGGTATTTTTATACAGCGACCATACGGAACCAAGCAAAAATATTAAAATTCGAACGCCTTTTTCTTAGAATTTAGTCAGGTTACCTATGTCTTGTATTTCAACAATTGATTCTGCCTATTCTAATTAACAACATACTAAATTTTCATCAAATTATTAGGATGTAAGGTTTTACCGATTTTCCACCTCAATTCTCAGGATCTGTTCAGCACAAACGGAGAAAGGTAAACAGTAACAAAATTGAGACCAAACTGAAAAATGTATTATACAATTCCTTTATTTTCGAAATAACATGTAATGTAAGGTTTGTCTCTAAAAGATAAATATGATACATTTCTATTAATCACTCATGTCTTCGTGTAATTCTTTCATAACAATATCAAGAGTCACTCGGTGTAATTGTCGTAAGTGGTACAAATCTTCTTGTTTGTACTCCCAATGAGTTTCGCACCATTCGTACAGTGTCTTCATAGCAGCAAATGCTTCTTGTGTTGTCGGAATATACGATTCTTCCTCCACATCTTCATCTTCATGCTCCATTTTAATGATCGAATCATCCTCTTTACTGTCAGTAGAAAAGTTTTCTTCGTGTACAGAATCATCCCTGTATTGATTCCAAATTGGTAACACGCTATCTCTATTCATCCAAGAAATTATGTCTTCGATTGCAATCGTATCACACCCAGGTAACTTTTGCAAAATAATAGCTATATCAGTGAGACACTCGTTGTCATTATCAAAGTAACTAATTCCTGTCAACACCTTTTTCCAGGCATTAACTATACACAAATCAGGCACAGATTCCCAAGCTACACTTAATACCCGAGCAAAGTCTAATATTGTCCATTGTTTCACAAAAGTATTCAGTTGTTCTAATGTTTCAGTTTCTTGCATCATTATGTCTAAAAGGAAATTTCTCCTGTAGTCTATTTTTAGTTTTTGAATAATACCTTGGTCAGTAGGTTGGTTAGCTTCCCACGGATTAAGTGACAAAAAGAAAGTGGAAAACTTTGGATCAATGGCGGTGATTTCTTCAGACGAAGGGTAACAAGAATCAATAGTATTTTGCAATAACAATAGATACTTGCCATTGTGTATATTGACTCTGGCTCTTACACTCGGAGTGAAAACAGTTTTAAACCATTCGAAAAATAAGCTTCTATCAAATAATGCATTTTTCCTGTACTGGTAGATGATAGGCATTCTTGCAACATTATTGAAGCAACTGGGATTTTTTTCATCACCAATTATCATTAAAGGGATTCTATGACTTCCGGTAGCATTCGTGCAAACCAACATTGTGAGTCGATTATTGATATCATTTGCAGAGTCCAAATTATTGAACGGTAGAGATTTCCATACGACGGCCGTTTCACTTAAATTATAAACATTTTCTAAATTGTACATGTGATGTTTCAAATGATTGCTAAACTGATCTGGAGACATCTGCCCCTCATCTTCCTCGTTAGAAAGTTTATTCTTTTTTGTTCTGTGGATTCCATGCCGTTTCTTGAATCTCGTTAACCAGCCATCACTTGCTCGGAATGTGCTAGGACCTCCAAGTATTTCGCAAAATTCGAGTGCTTTATCTCTGAGCATTGTCCCAGATATTTCTTTCCCCATTTTCTTTTGTTCCTTATACCACTGATAAACTGATTTTTCAATTGGCGACTCTTCGACTCCGCTAAGTTTAGTAACTGATTCATCACCTTGATTTTCTAATAAAATTCGATGGTGTTTATAAATTTGCTCTTTGTTTCGTAGCATGTAAGATATTGCAGAATGAACGAGACCGAACTCGCGAGCGATGTCCACATTCTTAGCTCCAGCTTCAATGCGACGAAGAATAACAACTTTTTCCGCGATGGAAAGGTTTTTCTTTTTTTTTACTGAAGCCGACATTTCATCCCTGAAAAAAAGTTATAAATTAATTTTTATTATTCCAGCAAATAATAAAATATGTGTTAGTAGGAAGTAAAAATTGTTTCAACTCCAATTTTAAGTTGATTGTAGTACGCACAACTACGACTCGTAGTTAAATAGTCCATTCAACGCAAAATGTAGTCATGACAACTACAGTTCGGAGTTAAAATGGTTACAGCTCCATTTAAAGTTGATTCTACTACGAATGGGGGTTGTTCCAACTCCCATATATAGTACACGGAGAATAAATAACTCCAGCGGGTGGTGTTAATATCCGCACTGAGTGGTGTTAAAATGAAAAAATAAAATTAACCGCACTCAGTGCGGTGGGCACACCACTCGTTGGTGTTTTTAATACCAATCAGTGGTGTTAATAACCTCATTCCATTTTCTGCCATAACAATGCCACTGGTTGGTGTCATTAACACCAACGAGTGGTGTGCGTACATCGCTGAGTGCGGTTTGCGCACCAGCGAGTGGCGTGAAGAACCGCCCTCAGTGCGGTTACTAAAATTTCTACTTTATGATTTTAACCGTACCCAGTGCGGTTAATTATTCTCCGTGTAGAACTGCAAGGATCGCAGTAAAAATCAAATTCATGTCGGAGTTGATGTAACGACGGTCGGGAGTTGAAAAGGCTGTAAATATCGGATTGCAGTTACATCAGCTCCGAAATATAGTTGATTTAACTGCGGTCCGACAGTTGTAGCCCTTTCCCCATTGTAGTTGTATCTACTAAAAACGACTAATATCTTTCTCAGTATAAACTGGATCAATATGATATTTGAATGGCCAAGGAATTCGATAAAAAATTCTTGTATGACGAAAAACAAAAAAACGCGTTTTTATATTTTTTGTCATAAAAAAATTTTTGATCTTCCCGGAACTTTTGGTACATTCTGTATATTGATTGACATTGCAATAAATTAGGGAGATATCGTAGCAAAATTTAGTTTTTCCCTTTAAGGTGATGTTACACTTATCCGATTACTACATTATCGGCATTCAGTGCATTTCTTGGAATTTAATTAAATATCTGGAAAACTACCATAGATATGTTAAAACGGTTAAATCATTCAATTGTTGAATTCGCAAGGATCATTTTGTCAAATGTTGATGAATATCAGTTATTGCTTGACTTCGTATTTACGGAACATGTTTTGTTCAATGGTTTTTGGGTTAGATATTTTTCTTTCAAAACGCGTTCCCTCACTACATCTTCAATATTCAACCAATCTTGTTCAAAATCTGCGGAAATATTTCTCGTTTAACAAAGAATTTCGTGATATCATGGTTTTCAAAACTATTATTTAGTTTATGAGTTATTGTAAAAATATTACGTTTGGTGTGAAATGGGTGATTCAGAGTAGCTCAATCCGTTCGACATCACCTTAAAGTGCAATATCTTTATAAATAATAAGCCGAAAGTTTCACCCGCGAAACCGCACGGAAAAAAAGTTCAACGCTACACACAGAAAAGTAAAAACACCTGACGCGTTTGCACAAGGATAGAAATATAAATACACCAAAGGTAACCAAAGAAGAAGAAACGAGAATTAGCTCAGTTTTCGAAGTTTTCTTCTTTGTTTACCTTTGTAACATTTATATTTCTATCCTTGTACAAACGCGTCAGGCGTTTTTACTTTTCTGCATGTATATCATAAATTGGTCGAGTACTGTGCAAGCTTGCCGTCGCACTGGGCACTCTCCATTGGAGAGATTTGGTGTGGTTCAATACGCTTGCGAAAAATATCAATCGAGATTTTAGCCTCATTAAAAATTGTATATAGCACTTTACATGAGTCACGCCTCATGACGAAGAACAGAATAATTACTTAAGAGTGTTATAGCATTCAAATTAGCAACTAAATAGTAAAATATTTTAAAATTCAAATAAATCGGCCAAAACTGTAGAAACTTGTTCATTTTGTTTATTTGTTTACCAAGGTAAAGTGCAACATTAGTAACAATTTGACCCAAGTAGTACTGTTTCTTACTCTCTCTGACACATTGTAAGCAATTGCGAATTGCACATTTACGTTGGAATATTTCTGTTATTTATCCCGTAACAATATTTTTTCTTTACAGAGCTTTCTCTACAATATATCAGTTTTTCAACAATATCTTAATACTTTGTGAGGTATATTTTTTAATAAAAGTAGCCAACAACCTAGCCTACTCCATAAGAGCCTGTGTAAAGTAGTTGCTTACGAGGCACACTTTGAAGTCATTTTTCTTGAAAATTAGGCCCGTAAGCCCTGATTTTATTAGGTGTGTGAAGTTGGCGGGGTGATTGTGAAATTTCGGTACAATTTTTAGAGTTCTGAGTAGCGGTTGAAGAGTTCTAGAGTTCTCATGAAGAAATTTCAATAGTTCTGCTAAAAAACTTTTTTTTAACGAAAATCGATTTTGCCCGCCAACTTCACGCTGCGGGCAATGTTGAAAAAACTCTCAATTTTCGTAGAGTTCTGAATAGCGGTTGAAGAGTTCTAGAGTTCCAACATAATTATTTTAAAAGTTCCGCCAAAATACATGGTTTATCGCAAAAACAATTTTCGTTTCGAAATTGGCCGCAAATATATAAAAATGAACATATTGACAAGACAAGTTTCTTAGGAAGTACTATAAAATTCGTTGACCGAATTTCATAATTCACATCAGAACTAAAAAAATAAAATAATATTCAAACCTCTTTACAACGGTTTTTTTTTACAAAAACTGTTATATAAATAGGAGTTGAAATTTTTTCAAATGTTGGCAGTTCTGATCAGAGTTCTGGTTCGCGGGTGAAGAGTTCTGCACCCTTTTCTAATAATGTTTGTTTATTCGCCGACAAATTCTCAAAGTTATTTAGAATTTTAGTATTCAAACTCAAAAAACTGTTACAGTAAGGGTTGAAATTATTTTGAAAATTTCACTGTTCTGATCAGAGTTCTGGGTCGCGGTCAGAGAGTTCTATAACTTTTTCTAATAAACTTTGTTTATTCGATGAGAAATTCTCAAAATTATTCAGAATTTAAGTATTCAAGCTCAAAAAAAATGGTTGAGTCATATAACAAAATCGCATCAGAATATAATCTCATAATTTAAAGAAACGACAGAAACGTTTCTAACATTTCCGTAAATCGTAAAAATTGTTGATATTTTTTAAAACATGTTACAAGTACTGTAACGTGTTTTAAAAACGGAAATAGTTAAAAATTGTTTTATGTGAATATAACATAATATAAAATATGAATATAATACAATAAGGGTTGGGTATTTTTTAATTATCAATTATCATTAAATTAATAATGGTAATGGTAATCATAATTAACGCAATTATTCGCAATCGATTAATGATTAATTAAATTAATCTAATTAATCATTAATCCATTAATGATTAATTAATTTAACCTGATTAATCATTATAATCGATTAATGATTTATTAAATTAATTTAATTAATTAATTATTAATTTATCATTCATTGATTAGTGATTAATTACGTTAATTTAATTAACTATTAATCAATTCACAAAATTCAAAAAAATACAAAAAATTCAAAAAAAAAGTTCAATAAAAATGTATGCATGTTCAAAAAATCTGTGAAATTTAAAAGAAAAAAAAATTTTTTCCCTTACTATTACAGTTTTTTGAGTTTGAATAATTAAACTCGAAAAGCCGCTACTTGAAAAGCCGCCAAGTTTGAAGTGTCGTTCGCGACTCTTTACCAAAGAATCAAATCACGTGATATTGATTTACATTAAAAATTTATAACTGAAATATTTGCATTAGTGAAAAATCAAGGTCATTTCCTGAAACTCAAGGTTTTCAAGTTTCGTAAAATTCAATGGTTTTTCCAGGTTTTCAAGGTTTTAAGGTTTGCTAGACACCCTGATTTTTAAATCTTATTTAAATCTAATAAATTTGATTAATTTGATTTTTTTAATTATAATTTTTAACAGTCTTAAAACAATGTATGTTAATATTATATTTGAATAACTACGTATACAATTTTTCGAACTATTCTTCTAAATTAACAGTGAAGTTTTTTTTTTTTTTTTTTTATTAAATGCAATCTTCCATTATCAGAGTATCGATACGTTATAGTTAAAAGTCCTCAAAACAATGAAAGTTACAATTTAAAAAGAGATTAAATCTGGTATTTCGATGTGAAACCAAATGTTGGATGTGCATAATAATCATAATAACACATAACCTTAAAGTGAAATATTCGGAAATGCTTGCAGTGTTTACGTGCAAATGAATTGCCACCTGATTAAAGGTCACTTTTACTTACGCCGTCTCTCAAATTGCGATCTCTCATGAAGCAATGTGATGTAATATCAGAGCCGTACACAAAGTAAGCGATTGTGATGTTGAATACATGAACGTTTGCTCATAAGAACTGAGAGTAACGTGGGTTTCGAGCATGCGTAGTGTGCCATGTTTCGCGCGTGGCGATTCAGCGTCAATAAAGTGAAAGGCTAGTAGATTGAACAGAAACCGACAATTCCCGTGAAGCAGTTCACCTAGATTTATAATCTGCAGTTATTCAAGCTAAATATAAATATTTATGGCGTATTCGAGTAGCATTCAGAGAAAATATTAATAAAGGACAGACAATTCAAGCCACATAAGCGTGTCCTTTATCAATATTTTCTCTGAATGCTACTCGAATACGCCATTATTAATTGACTTATTTCAATTAATCAATAATTAATCAATAACAAAATTAACGACTTTCGTATTCATATAGTGCACTCGCCAGCCGAGTGTAAAAATGGAAATAGGTCTGTGAGAGGTATGATAAAATCAAGTATAAATAAAGTTATTTGCCGGTTGTAATTTTATGTGTGATGTTAATATATAATGATGATCGAAATTTAAATCAAAATCCGTTTGCTTAGAGAAATTCTAAGCTCCAAATGCACATGTAAAATTGAATCCAAAATCAAATAAATATTTCCCACAAAATCGTACTCAATTTCTTATGAATGGAACAAATATATTTCTCAGTAGGGATAGGTAAAGCTCGATAGTACTATCGATAGGTATTCGATAATTTAGAATTATCGTATACTCACGATAGTTTTTGGAACTATGGAATACTATCGTTATTTATACTTTTAGGCACAGTTAGTTTTTGCTTCATTCAAAACTTATAAGCAAAAAAATAAAATTTGTTTATTT
>JABFPB010005596.1:0-13105 GCA_022817645.1 Ceratoteleas bidentatus
AAGTCTGGATCATGATCGCGAGCCAGTCTATTGCCATACTGATGCCATACAGTTGCCATCCTGTTGCCAGACTGAGAGTCAGGCAACGAGATGGCAAGAGGACGGCAACGATACGGCATCAGTATGGCAACAGTCTGGCTCGCGATCATGATCCAGCCTGTTGCCATACTCTTGCCATACTACGCCATACTGCTGCCAGATTTTCTTTTCCAGTAGGGAATAAATGGAAAAAGTAAGTACTGCTGGGCCAAGATGAACAGGATCAGGTTTTCATTTCTAATCTTTGAAAAGATTTATTTAATGATTTAAAATTGTATTATTATTTTATTTCTTATAAAAGTATTTTATTTTTATTATATAGCTATTTCTTCTAAATCGAAAGAAATGTTAGCAGCAGAAAATTGCATAATTAAGATTTTTTATAAATCGTAATAATAGAATTATTATAGTCGTATCTAGATACTTCTAGATACGACTTTTACCAACGTATGGATAGTTTAAACCAAAAAGAGAAAATTTTCCATACTTTTAACACATTATAAAAATTGTGCCAAATCTGGAAAAATTCGAAACAACTAAGAATAATCTGGAAAATTTTGGAAAATATTAAACATATGCAAAAAAATTAAAAAATTTTTAAATTATGGTAGACGGTGGGAAATTTTGGGAAGTTGAAAAAATGTGGTTAACATTCTTTAGCTCTTTATCCAGAGAAAACGATAAAATTAGACACGATTGGAAAGTTTTCGAAAAAAATGAAAAAAAGATGTAAAATATTTTTAAAAAAGTTGTCATAATTTCAGAAATGTTGTCAAAAATAAGCAACTTGAAAATATGTGGGAAAATATCAAAACACTGGGAAAAAAAGTACAAGAAAAGTTTGAGCAAAATTTAGAGAAAAATTCGAAAAGATGGCTTAACAAACATTGGATAAATTTTAAAATATTCTGTTGAATTAGACATTATTAAATTAATAATATAATCAATTGTCATATTTCACATTTGAATTAAATTAAAATTTTAATTAAAATTTTAATTTAAGAAAATTAAAAAATTCCAATACTTTGAAGAAAAACTAACCCAGTTAAAAGTTTCCGACCCGATTCCGATACGATTCCATGCCGGTGTTTCAGCACACGTCGGAATCGGGTCGAATTCGGATCGGAGATTTTAAACTGAGAGTGCGAAATTTGGGAAACAGTGTGATCAAATGAGGAAAATATTGACAATTTTGAAAAACTTTTTAAACATATGCAAAATAAAAATAAATGCCGAAAATATGACATTTTGCGCAGTTCGAAACAAATTTGTTAAAACTAAGAAAAAGTCACATCAAACTGAATACGAAAGAAATAATGTAGAAATAACAAAAATATTTGTGTAAAATGAGAAAAAATGAAAAAATGTCAACATTTATGAAATATTGGGGGGAAAAAATGAAAACGTTCGAAAGCTTTCGAGGAATTAATCATATAGAAAATATTTGAAATAATTTTTCAATTGCGGGAACATTTGCAGCAAACTGTAAATGTAAAATGAGAAAAAATTGATAAAAGTAAAAACATTTTCGGAGACAATTGAGAAACTATAAGACACTTGATAACGGTGTAAAAAATTATGTTAACATAAAAAATTAGTATAATGGGGAGGCGAGTAGCGCCGAGGGACGAAGCCCCCTTGTCATTACTAATAAACTTCTTTGATTTGTTACAGATATGAACAAAATTTCGAAGAAACGTGGATCAACATCTTATGCGTTAACGGTTAAGCAGAAGGAAGCAGCCATCGAAAGGTTCCTAAATGGGGAGCCAAAAGCAAAGATAGCGCGGACTCTGGGAGTACCAGAATCAACCTTATGCAGAACCTATGTGAAACAAAACAGGGCCGGTAATGGTCCGAACAAAAACATCCTCGGGAGTAAGATGGACAAAATGTTTAATATGTTCAAGGTGAGTAAGATGACTGTGATTACTAAGATTACTAAGATGTGTATCAAGAGATGCTGATGAAGATGACTATAATAACTGAGTTAAGGGGACTCCCAAGCACAATGGCTATTTTCCTCAATATTTAACAGATTTTGATCATTATTTTTTTATTTGAAGCTGTTGATATGCTTGATATTTAGTCAGTAATTAGTTTAAAAAAATAACAATAACTTTTTTTTATTTATTTAACAATAATTGTGTAAAATGAGGCCATTTTACAAGGTTCCTAGTACCACAATTTTTATTGGATTTGAAAAATTCGTTCTGCATTCAAAAGCAAATTTTATTATTAAAAAAAGTTATTGATTGTTTATAACGTTCCAAACAAATTTTAATAAAATTCATTAAATAACATTTGTTCTTTATATAATTCTCTTCAAAATGAAATAAATTATAAGTCAATTGGGTGAAAGTTGGAGTGCCCGGAACATTTTAAAGTTACCAATTGAAAAAATAACATTCTGAGGTATTTCAACTTAGAGTTTAATTTATATATTATCAAGTTTCCTATTGTACATAAAGAAAATTAAATTTAACTTTTATTGACGTAGTCGATAAAACATTCAGACCCTGGTAATAAGTCCTTCCAGTTCTTTAAATTAAAATTTGATCATTTCTTAGGCGAGTCCCTAATTCGGTGCTTTCATTTCACCGAGTTTTTCTTTAAAAACTGGTATGTTTGAACAAGTTCCTTTCGCATTTTCAGAAAATGAGCTACATCACGTGAAACACGATCCTTTAGATTATCAAAAAATGCAATAAAATCTTTTTTCAGTTTTAGTTAAAATGCATAGTTTTTGGCTTGGGAACCCCTTAACTAACATGATGACCGTGACGATGTAGATGACTAACACAAAGATAGTTCCACTTTTTGGAACATTATGACGAACTTCAATATTGTTGATTCTCAAAGATAAACTTTTTATTTCATAATTGAAAGCTGAGGATGTTGTGTGTGAGAGAACGAAAAGAGATGAACGATCAACGACGGAGTGTTAATACAATATTTAATTACAAGTCTTGCTCGCATGTAGGTTCAGACGTGTTTAAACTTTTTGTCTGAAATGCTGGACGACTTTATAAAAAAAAGAACAGGTCCGAACGTGATAAATTAGTATGTGATACTCATGGTTGTAGAACGTGAAAAAATTTGTCATTTGCACGTCAGTGAACATATTTTACCTATTTTATTTAAACAAAGAATAATTGAGATCATATTTTCAACATTAGTTCAATATCCAAGTACTCATATATTTCAACTTTTACACCTACATTCCGCGATGTCCATTTCATAATAAATTTTACACAGTTCAAATCATTCATCAATTGTTCGAACTTCGCAGCTATCATAATAGGTGGAACCAAACTTAATGGAAAAATAATACCTCATATAGAACAGATTCCATACAATAAAACTAATAAGATACGATCCGCACAAAGCTGTAATGATGAATGGTCATTCTGCGTTTTACATCCATAAATGACTCATTATTCTCGGATTATATTTCAATAACCGAACTCGAACATGACGATCTGTTTCTTCAATCAAAATCGAAACTCGTTCTGCGGAATGATATCGACGTTTCAGTTACTGCGATTGAAATAAGACAAATTCGCAGAACACGTCCCACAAATATATCTGTATGATTCGCTCATATTCAATCGTAGCGTTTTTCGTTATGATCCTTAATAACTTCGCCAACCCCTGCTGCCGGCAAAAAGTCCGGGCAGAGAACGAAACAACGAAATAATTGACGCGGACTCCACACTATACCGCGTAATTAATTGAACGTCTAATCGACTCTCTCGTCGCGCCAGACATATGATACGCATAACAAAAAAGAGATACCGTTTCACCAATGAGAATGTCGTTAATCGTCTGGACAATTCTCACGTCCGGCTGTGCCGCGGCCACAGTCCGTCGTAGTCGAGAAATCGAGTCTAGTGTTAATGAGAAATCCTTCTTTGTATCGCGCTCGGCCGGACCAAAGTCGGGATAAAAACTGGCACGGTTCGCTACGCTTCCATGACGATTATATTAAACCCGCATTACCTGCAGTTTTGACAGTTTGAGACAATTTGCATGGGCTCACTTTTTCATGAAAATCAGTGACAAGCATCAAGAATGGACATGAAACTTTCATTTGTTATTATATATACAATGTAGATATGATTTATACACTTGCTGTAACTTTTTGATGTGTGCAAAAATACTGAAAGTTTAGTATATAATTTCTGACATGAACTATCGATTTCCCATGAAGGATCGTTTTTCCTGGAATATGAGTTTTCTTTATCTTATATTTCTACAATATAAGATTTATACTGCAGGAATATGAGATAAGATTTTCCTACAATATAATATTTATATTGTAAGAAAAACGTGTTTCGAGCAAATTTAAGTATTTCCAACTATAATTATTGAATATTTTAAAAAATAGAGCACTCCAACTACAACGCAAATTTTAGAACACTAACATTTACAGTGTTCCATCACTGTACTTCTACATATTTCAGTTCTTCAGAAATTTCTTCCAAACAACATTTTTGTAAAAGGCATTAAATTGCAATTTCTTTCGCCCAAATGTCTAAACACAGAAATAACCAAATAACGAGACAACCGTTATGTGTCATTTCACCAGTCATTAACAAAAATCACAAGTCAAGAAGGGGGAAGGGGCCGGGGTTGCGTCGGTGAAAAAATTGAAACGTAACGAGATTCGTACACGAGATGCTCGTAAAGACCTGGCTCGGCGGCGGCGACAAAGCGGCTACGATTGGATCTATGATCTCGCGTCTCGCATCTCTCGACACACGCACGTTCGTATGCGCGACGCGCAACGTCAAACGTTCACGTTGAATGTCATGCGACAGGTGCACAATAATGCCTGATTTAACGTTAACGATTACGCTGGCGACGACCGCGTTCCAGAGAATCCCAGCGACGCGGAAAAACTCAGAAGCACGTGTCTTCAAATTATTTTGCGTCCACAGAAAAACATGCGGAAAAGGAGAGGCGAAGGCGAGGGGTTAGTTTTAAGGTGTGAATACATATTTGTTGTTCACGCAGAAACCTTGTGCGATCTTAAGATAAAAATAATATTTTATGTATAAAAGTAGATTTAAACGAAAATTATTTGGCAGAGGAAATTATTTAAGTTTTGCTAAAAATGTAATCTTGATGTTGAACTCAGAATTGTATTACTTTATTTTGTATAAAAGTAAATTTTGTACTAACGCAAATTTCATTTTCAGTTCGAATAAGATTGTTTGAAAATGTTTTATGGATTATTGTGCAAATAATTATAATTCTATTCAATTGTTTTCCAATATTTTACGAACCCGCCGATTTTAAAGGCATTAACTTATTTCACTGCAAAAAATTCAAGAGGGAAGAAAAAGCCATCGAAAAAGTCGCCCGCGTATCGTTCGCCATTAATAACGAATTATTTCCATAATTCCGTCGTTACTCGTCGCGACCGATTTTTCCTGAGCCTCAATTAGATATGCAGCCGGGCAATTAAGCGCCTGGAATTCGCGCGATACACTCCCGATTAATAAAGTCGATTAGCGCAACGCGCCGCGATGTTAACGAGCGCACGTCGCCGCGGGGCGCTTTTTTCCGGCGATTTTAACGACCCCGCGACCCGCCCGATTAATCAACCCGTAATCTTATTTTATGCTCGCGCCCTTATCTCTCCGTAAATTCGCTTTGACTCGCGGCCGCGATTAAATAATTCGAAACATTTTTGGCGCCAGAAGTTATCCCCGCGGAGAGAAAAAGTGCAATAATCACTGACACAAATAGTAATTTGAGATATTACATTTTTAATCCTTTTTCGAGATTATCATATTTTTCTTAATATAGTAAATATGATTTACACTAATGAAAATGAAATTTCCTGCAGTGCATGAAAATACTTCATTTCACATGAAACCCTATTTTGTTTTTGAAACGCTTAAAATTTAATTTGAATAGTGTGTGTAATTTTACTAAACAATTAGAAACCTCCTCCCCCCAGAAAAAATGTTTATATTAAATACAAATATCTGCGATTTTTTGCCAAAGCTCGCAGATCGTAATTGCGTTTATGCAAAAAGTTTGTCGGGACGTCAAACGTTCGCCGTGACAGTTTGAAATGCGAGAAAAGTCAATGTCGGGAGGCATCCTTGGTGCCACTTAGTGGCAGACGGCGTTACGTAAAGGGGCAGCCGTCCGTTTGAGAGTAGCGCCGCGGACGAGTTAAGTGCCCCTTTCCACCATGTTTGAACATCCTTCCGCGTTACATATATCAAAGCTTCGATGCGCGATCGGCGCGCGTATGCGGGTGCGCACGCAACCGCGATAGCATCGCGACCCGGGTAATTGTAAATTAGCTGCGTGCGTCGTTATCGCTATCAGCGCGGAATCGGCGTCGGGGTGAACTCACCGCCGTTGCGGAGAAATCCGACTTGGGCGCCTGCAACACACAAAAAACGGTGATTAATGTTAATTGCGGGATAGAGTGATTATCGGTTTGTTATGGAATGCGCACTTTTTTCGGCCGGGCTGATTGAAGGCGAGGCAATTATTGCGATTAATTGCGGTGTTTAATTATCGGCTGGTTCGTTTGGGAAATTCTGCTCTGGGGAATGTGGATGAGTCGAAAAATTCGGAATGTTTCGTGCGGACGGATTTCGAGGAGTTATAAAGTATGTCGACGATACGTCGTGCGGAATATTGAGGAGTTCTGACGAAACTGTGGAGAAGAGAAATTGTGAGGATACTTTTTGTTGAGTGACTTCGGGATGGTGGATCATTTTAAGGTGGTCTTTAGAACATCGATATTTCGTATTTCGTATGTAATGATTTCAGTAAATCTATGTAATAAAAGATCAACAATTGAAGAATTGAAGAAATCAGATTCTTTTGAAAATGAGTTTTTGTGTGATAAGCGCGATACTGACCACGGAGTGAATGCGCAATCCAAAAAAAATTAGATTGCTCACGATACTGGACGTGATAGTGCGTGCGAAATCCAGTCAACTTATTTTAAGTAGCACGAGCAACTAAGTTTGGTTTAACGGTATGAGAAGCATTATTAGGACAAAGATTGTGAGGCGTACAGTTCCTTATTTTGTATGAATTTGTTCATAGAAAATAGATTTTGTGTCCAATAAAATTTGTCATTGATATTCGACACTCGAATCTTGCAAAACCCGAGAACCCCCCCCCCAAAAAATGATAAATTGAAATAGAAAATCATTACACGTATTTGATTGTGCCGTAATGGAAGTGGTATTACTGTAGCAGTTGGACGTTTGGCACCGTTAAAATAAGGCTGATTTACAAGCCTATTCTAATGAAGTGCATGCTCAAATATTGAATGGACCTTTGAGTTAACATAACCGGCTTTGGATAAAATGGAGCTCTTGCTTTTAAAAGCATACTTTTTGTAAATAATTTAGAACAGGAACGAATACGATTCACAATGTAACGACATTTATTCGACATCAAACTCAAAAGAGACCCTTCTATTACCAGAAACATAGTAGCTTAACTACAATAGAAGTTATGTGCCACATACGCGCCATATATACCACATATATGTGACGTATATGGTTATTTTAACATGGGAATTATTAAAAATTCAAGTACAAATATTTTCAACTGGTGTCAAATATACACTTAAATCTTACAGTTCTTATTACAGTAGACTTATCAAACTCTATTGCAGATTGCACATTTTTCCTCAGCTAAAAACCAGATCCACCCAAACTAGACCAAGACGACCATCGCATTATACAAAGTGCACCCTACCCCTAGCAAAAAAATGTCTGAAAAAATCGCAAAAAGTTCAGAACTCCTCTCTCCATCATTAACCACGCCGTCCAGCTGTACAAGACGCCTCTGCTGTTGGCGCTTGCAGCCATTAAAACCCGATTACCGCGCTGCGCGTAATTACAATAATTCGCGCTAACTGCGGCTTAACTCTGAATTAGTAGCAGGACGAGTATAAACGGCCGGGTTCTCGAGTCAGACGGAAAACAGCCGAGCGAAACTTATCGACGGGGCACCCTGTACTCGTCCGGGGGGTATGCACACGCTGAGGATGGGGGCTATGGCGCCGCTGTACCCCCTCCCCCCTCCCTGCCGCTCCATGTACGCGCGCTTATCGTCGCGTATGTATTTATGCGCCTCGGTACATAAATACGAGAAAGGCAATCGCGGCGGACAAACGCGTACCGCGACCCGAAGACGTTTCAATTTAAAATCGCTCGATCGACTAAACATTCGACCTAATGGCCCGCGTGGCCACATAAATCCTGGCGGCGTCTCGATCGCGCAGCGCCCCCTTTGATCTCGTCGCCGCTACGTTATCGATTCCGATTTTCTGCTACCAGGTTACGCGATGGCCGAGGCGATTTTTTTCCGCGCGTCTTCTTTGTTTCGTTGGTTTGTCCGCATGACGTACGAGGTACTCCGGTGTTGTACTTGCGGATTGAGTTTTCGGCCCAAACGGCAATTGTTTATGCGCATGGTGGATTCGGACTCGGTGTTGGGACGGGTGATGATCTAGTTTTCTGTATTGCAGCGAAGCCAGTTGAAATTTGTAATATGCCCAATGAAAGCATAATAATTTAAAAAGGTTTTAAAAAATATAAAAAAATAAAAAAAGCTATTAAACTAATTTGAAAAACATTCGAAAATATTTGTCAAATTAGTTTGAAAAATGATTAAAATTTTAATATTTATAGCTTTTTAAAATTTTTAATACTTTATCAAAAAGTATCAAAAAAATTTTTAATAAAACTATTTATTCTTGCCGTTTCAAGATGTCTTAGTCTGGAAACAAAAACTGTCCTATTGCTGTCTTACAGTAAACTTTTCTTCTCTTCTTTTTCTCTCTGCAGCGAGCGCTGCAGAGAGAAAACTTGACAAGCGAAACCTTCGCGAAGCGACGAACCCTCGCTTATCATCATCAAACTCGCTCCGAGTGAGTCGTCGAACCGCGCCTCGCATTACCCCCGGCCTTTTATCTCTCACGAATTCACCCCCTCGGTCCCCTCCCCGGCAGCGCGCGTCATCCAAACAAGGTCCGAGACGCGTCGATAGAGACGTCGCGTCGTACCTTCCGCAGCGCCTCTTTTTGTCGTCTTGTTTTTCCCTCGCAGTCTCGTGGGTACCGTGCGCGCCGCGGAAAAAAGCGTGTACCCGATCGGTGTCGCTTTTTCTCGCTCGCTTCCTCGGCTGCCGAGGCGTCCCGCTCGCTGTCGGCATCGTTCCGTCTTCTTTTCCGCGCGGCACGATAAAATACCAGCGCGCGCGTTCATACAATGTAAATGCCGCGGCGCACACTTTGCGCGCGCTCGCGGCCGCGCAAAAAAGTTGACGCAAATTTTTTGCGGCGCCGCCACCGTTCGCGCGAGCGAAAGACGACTCGCCGGGATGCGCGGTCGTCGACTTTTTCGAGCGCGTCAAGACAAATGTACCGTTTTGAGATTTCTGCGCCGAGGAAACGAGATTACGCAATCTGTCGAATTCAGAATAATAATATGTCAGTGTTCAAATGTTGAAAATAAGAACAGAAACTGTTTAATGCGATTCAGAAAGAAAGACAATTCATGAAGATAGATGATGATTTAAAATAATTTCTGCAGATAGAAAACGATTAAAAAGATGTAAGACAATACCAAACGCTTCAAAAATATAGAAAATGATTAATAAAACGATTCATCAAGATTTAGAACGATTCAAAATGATCGTTCATGAGAAAAATTCTGACTGGTTCATAGGATTGTACGGTGGCATTTTTTCACGGTGGCGTTTCAACCGTTCGAAACAGTGATACACACCGTTTCAAACGGTGAGTTTCACTGGATTGTACGGTGGCATTTTCTGACCTTGTGGAAGGGAAGTTTTCACCGTACGAAAGATCAGAATTTGTCTCATTGTAGCAAGATGGAAACCGATTCAAAAAGATAGAACACGATTAAAACTCACTCATTCAAAAAAAAAAATGATTGGAAACGATTCAAAAAGATTCATGAAGATACAAAACGAGTCAGAAAGATGGAACATGATTCGAAACGATTACCCTTTTCTTTACCTCGTTTCTTTAAAAGCATAACTAAGTATAATACAATTGCTATTCAATGTTTTCTCGCTTACTCCCTATCAGTAAATAATATTAAATAATATTCGGACAATATTATTGGGACATAAAAATATTCCAGGAACATTCCTGAAATATTAATTAATATTTGCTGATAGGGCTACGATTGAAATTGATACTTTTCAATCATTGTATGCGAGCAAATATTGAATAGCATTTATAACTTAATAAGTTTTGTGGTAAACGACAATTTTAAACGTAACAATATGAAAGTATCAATTTTATTCGATAGTTCTCCCAATTCATAAATTTATTTTTTCTGTAGAAGAAGTATACACGGGCAGAAAAAATTCCATGTAACCAACAGCAATATTTATATTAAAATTAAGAACAGTCCTTTGTAGAACTAAAATTTCTGAAAATCTCTGAAAACATCTTAACATTTCTGAGAGTCTCTGTAAATCTCTGAAAACCTTTAAAAATTAGAAATGTCAGAGTTTTTCACAAATTTTCGGAAACACTGTGAAAAATTCTGAAAATCTCTAAAAAAAAGTTCTAAAAAAACTATGTCGGTCCTAATGTTTCTAGAATTTGTCAGATTTTAAGATATTTTCAGAGTTTTCTCTGAAAATTTGCATTTCCCCAAAAAATGATATTTCTGATAATTTATAACAATTGCTATATTTTTTACACACGCCGCTAGCTAATGACAGTTTAAAACTCAATAAACGAAGTTCCATGTGAAATATACTCAATAAATGTGAATAATCACGCGCGTCGGCTCTAATTACACGTACCAATTTTAGCAGATCGTAAACCGTCACCTCGTCTCATTGAACTCCACGATTTATTAAGTATTCAAGCGAGTTATTTGCCCGGGTTTAATAACTTCTTTCGACTTTGATCCGGGCCCGAGTCATTCTCGATGTGCCGGGTTTTATGGGGGCCGTAAAGTTAATGTCGTTTCATTGAATTTTATTGAAATTCGTTATTCGAAGCGAGATGACACCTTGACAAACTTTGCACTCGGAACGTGACGGGAACTTTTTTGTTTCTTTTGGCGATGGAATGCGTCTTTTCGCTCGATCCCTCCGGGATGTGTACAAACTTTCAATTAATCCGAGCAAACGCGCGAATCATCGTGCCGTGCCGAAGAACTGATCAGATACTGTCATAAATCTCATTATACACTCGGGAATAAAATTTGCACTCCAAGTCTATCAAGGCGATGTTATACACTATCCTAGTGCGAAGTAGCAGCGTCATTCCGCGCGGAAATTCCAATCAGATTTTGATCTCTCTGCGGCGGATTTTAGGATTCGTAATAAAATCGTATGAGAGACTGGTTACTGCTTCTCAACAGGTTCTCCTTTAATTTTCAACGCGTGTACACGCTATTTTTGTCATTCAACGGCGTCTAATCAACATTACGACGTGACACTTTTCAGGCCAGAGGTGTAGACGTATTTGAAGACGTGCGAAGTTTCTCTTTTTAATCTAAGCCGATTCCTTCTTTCATCAATCATGAAATGCGGATTTTTCCAAATTCCAGCGACTTTCATGTTGAATGGATATGAAAACTAGTTCTGCAATTTTTAATCTGTAATATTCCGGGATCATTTAGTAATGTGAGTGCATGACTCAAACGTGTTAATAGTTCTGTTGAATATTGTTAAATAAATACTATCGCCTGATTTATTTACTTGTAGTAACGCTAAAAGACTCGGTTTTCTTCTAGATTAAATTAATTTGATATTTTGGACGTCTTCTCACTATTCACGTAAGGTAAAAATCGTTTTCTCATGACGAATAAATAAATAATAAAATATACGGCATAACATTTTTCAAAAAAGTGAAAATTCTACTTATTCAAATATAGAGTGCTCTTCTGAGTCGACGTGATAAGAAATCCACATGAATCCATTACACATTTTATATTTCATGGGAAACTTTATGTGTTACATAGTTTTCGATAAGGATTAATATTTTTAATTTACAAGATTATTTATTTATTAAATCAATAAAATTAAAACAAGTATCATCTAAAGGTAGTTCCCCTATGAAGGGGAATCCTATTTAGGATTCCAAGTAAAAAAAATGATCATATTAATTAAAAAATGTTGTATTATTTCTTCATAGATTAGTTTGATTATTTCTTGGTGTAATAAATATGAATTTCCTATTTAAAAAAAACTTAATACGAAAATGAAAAAAAGACATTTTTTTGTCCATTGGTTATACGTGTAATTTTGGAATTTTAATGATTTATGCAAACATTGCCACCTTATATAGTCAGTTTTGATTTTTCTGTTCGCATTGAGTACTGTAAAATCGTTTTTCAAATGTTATAAACAACATTTCAGTAATTGTTCATTATTTATGAATAATAACTTACCAAAAAATGATAATTTAAAAAAATTTTAAGGTGAGCTCTTAGAATGTTATTATTTAATTTGCCAAATTTTCAACCAATTGCGTAAACATTGAGATATGCGATGTTAAAGTTTCATTAAAACACATTGATAGTATCACTATATATATTATTTTTCAGCAATTTTAGCATCTAATATCTCGGCTTCTCAGCAGACAAAATCTTCGGAACATGGCAAATCAAATAGTAGTGTCGAAATAAACCAGATTTAAAGTTTCATCGAATTCTCATTATTTTAACTTAATAAGGGAACTATCTTAAACGTGTTATCTTTCTTTGTTAAATACTTTGTTATTCTATGCTTAAAAAATATAAGTGGTCGTAATAGAGCGGTTTTAAACCATTTTTAAAATACTTTGAGTGTTGCAATAGTGAGTGTTATGGCAAATATTAGAACACTTTCAAATGTCCTTTAGATAAATCTAATTTATCACATCTCAGAATGATTTTGTACACTCTGAAACCAGTTTCTAAAGTGTTTTTACTAAATTGATTAATAGTATATTTCATAATAAGGGCGCTTGCGCCCGTGTTATAAACGATATTTTGTGGAACGAGTGACCGTTACGATATGAAGCTATATCGTCACT
>JABFPB010005597.1:0-13101 GCA_022817645.1 Ceratoteleas bidentatus
ACAAAAATTGGCCATATATGCAGAAATCGGGTACAATGTTCATACGGAATGGATGCAGAAAATAAAATTCCGATAAAATGCTTTAAATATTGCAAAATTTTCCTATCTGGGCTTTCCAGCTGGTTCTCTCGAAACGATTCTCTCAAAGTTCAAAGCAGGCAACGATCTGCAAAAGATCAAAAGAAATTTGAATCCATTAATTTTCCAAAAAAATAGTTCTTCATAGTAAATACCCATAGTGCTAGAAAACAAACAAAGCGGCGTTTCTTCGTTGTCATTGCACGTTTTCCTCCCAGAAATAGCTAATCGACCAGACGTTTATAGTTTCCGCATGCTTTTCCCTGCTCTTCTAGAAAGGAAAACCGGCGATTACCAAACAGCCTCTTCTCACAATGCATGCGAACACTCCAGTGTTACAGTATCAATAGCTTACCACCGTCATTAGCACCTGCGTCTGTAGCCTCTTGATCAAGGAAACGACTCGCCATCGCAACACGTCACGCTGTGACGTGTTGCGATCGACTTTTGATGCCAAGAGCGGCGCAAGAAAAAGAAAACCGAGCGAGAAAGATAAGAACGTCCGGGGAATGTACGTTTGTCTGTCCGTTTGCTCTCATAATAGAGACGCGATCGATCTGCAGGCCGTATTATCCCATTATGGAAATTCGAGACTTTCGTCACGGGTTTTTTACAGGGTCGCTGTCGCGATATGGCGAATGCGTCACCTGTAATAAGCCACGCCGAAAGGGGCATGAAAAAAGCCGGGGATAACCCGTAATGAAAATAAACAGGCTTAATGAGGAAAATTGGTCGGCTCGGGCATTAGCATTTAGCCGTGAATTTTTGCGAGCCGGCACAAAGGCAACGGAAATAGGCAAGTATAAATGACCGGGCCCGGTCTTCAGGCATCGTAGTCTCCTGGACGCTTCTGAGTACTCTCGAGCTCTCTCGACAATACGCTGATCAACCGGTAGGTGAGGATCACGGGTTTAGTGGTTGGCTTGGAGTGTGGGGAAAGCCATTTTTCATCTTCAACATCAAACTTTTTGATATTGGAACAGCCAAGTTTGAGAGGGTCTACTGAGGAAGTATCCTAGTAAATTTTAGAAGTCAGTTTTACTGCCTTGACAATAAAACTGAATTGGAACCATAAGTGGAGTTTGATTCTGGAAACCATTGTGGAACTTCAAATATCCATCCACTGTTCCTAGATAGATTCCATGTTTGGGATTCATAGATCCATGGATTTCAAATATCCATCCACTGTTCCTAGATAGGTTCCATGATTGGGATTCCTAGATGGGATCCATGAAAGGATTTCCAATCTGGGAATCTGTCTAGCAATGGAGGATACTTGAACCAAGGTTGGTTCCTCAATGGTTTCCAGATTCCAGTTATGGTTCCAAACCAGCTTTATGGTAGAGTACCATTAGAAGATATCAGAACCTCCTTTGAAGATACAACAGTTCCACCTAAATGGGGATACGCCACTGTTACTAGGACCTACATTTTCCAAATTAAACTTTTTTGAAATTATTGAGGACTATGGAATTGTGTGAAATAAAGATTTCCAGAGTACCGAACAAATAACTCAGTTTCGCTATAAAAGTCAGGTTACAGAATTTGCCACGTTGTGCCAGTATGAGAGCGAAAAATTCCAATAATATTGTCTCTAAATTGAGACCATTTTACTTTAACTAGATGGCGAAGCTGTAAAGAAAACTTTTGATTTCAGGAAGCAAACCAAAATGGCAAAATTCTTCTTCTTGTTGTTCGCTTTGGCAATTGCTTTTGCGTTTACCGTAGCTGAACCAATCCCTGTGGCAAGTCCGAACCCAAATCCGAGCCCAATATTCTTCGGAGGTCTGGGAGGAGGACACGGATATCATGGTCATGACCATGGCCACTACCATGGTCACTATGGCCACCACCATCATCACCATGATTATCCCCACTATGGTCACCACCACCACCATGGACACTATCACCATTATTAATTGCTGAGTAAGTAAATAAACTTTCTGATCAAACAATCTTCAGTGTCATTTTCATATTTGATGAGAGTTCTCATTAACGAGTAGCTACCTGTGATTAATTATGTGTTTATGCTTTTCATCGACAAATGTTTTCCTCGTCTTATTTTAACACTTAAAAGAGAATGATCGAGAAAATGTCTAATGATCATTTACTGGACTTTATTTGCTTTGATTAACATTTGTTTGATTTTGTAAAAAAAAGTGAATAAGAAGATTTGCATTACAATAAATTAATTTGTTATGATAAAAAAACATTTCTGTGATTAGAAGAATTTTTTGTAAATGAAATCTATTTTTCTAATAGAACATTTTAGTTTCATTACAATTAACTATTATTACTTTGTAGAAAGTTATAACAGTTGATTTTGTTTGTATTGTTGCAGGTTTGAAGAAATCCACCTCTCCAATTGAAAACAAAGTACAAAACAAGCTGTAAGGCCAACCGCGAAATTGATCTTCATCTTCCAGGCATAATCAATATCATGAGATACCATCAGCGATAATTATGTAAACTAAAACTATCTGGAATTTGTGGTTATCGTGGAAGTCAGTGTAAGGGCAGTTGTAAGAGAAAAAATAATTACATGCAATTATTTTAGTGTTACTAATCAATACCTAAGTTTAGTATAATTCGGCACAAGTAGAGTCGACTGGGGTTGAATGTGATTCCAATTATTTTATGTTTGTATTTGGTTTAAAAATGACATGGGCATTTTTAAATAAAAACTCAATAGCTGCTATTTGTATATATATAGGTAATAGAAGCAACGATTATTTCGCTATTAAAAAATCTGAGTTTACAATAATTTATATGGTGTCACAATGTCTCCAGCCGATTTCATATCACAGTTATAATATACAAAATTTATTGTATCTTCATGGTATCATAACAATATGAATGACATTTAATATAAAATAATGTTTCAAAAATATGAAAATTGTTATTGAAATTATCCTATAAATCCCATCACAAACATAAAAAATTATGTACAATTCCTAGTAAAAATGATATCTCTAAAAATATCAGAAAATATTTTTAAAACTCTTAAAATCTCTAAAAACTTCCGGATTTTAAGAGACTTTTGGAGTTTTTTAGAGATATTCAGAGTTTGTAAACAATTTCAAGTCCAAAAATCTGACAAACTCTAAAAAACTCTGAAAACATTCGTGCGACTTCTAGATAAAATGGTATATTTTATGTAAACAAGTTTACATATAATTCATAAAAAAATTACTCACGTTACAAGTTGTATTTTTCGTTGTTTCTTAAAATCCCTCCAGATTCGCATAATATTCAGTTAATCCTGATGAAGATCACCCTCATGTTGTTCACAGTAGTTTTTAAGAACTTTTTACTTATTTATTAATTATTCTAAAAATTGTTACTCACTAGAACTGGGATTACAATATGCTCCTTGGTAGCATACGAAATGTATAAGAGCAAAAGATACAAAATTCAGTTAGTAACCTTACTCCGGAAGTAATTACTTATCTTCTCACATCTGCGCCCTCTCACGTTCAAATACGATTGGTAACTTCAATCTCTAATTTGGCGCGCTATACTATTATTGGTTCAACTGTACTTCATTGTTCTCATAGCCTCTAACGAAACATTAACTAACCGCCAGATAAAGTGAAGAGAACTTGGGGGATAAAGTGAGTTTAAAGTAATGGAAGATAATGCAGATGCAGATAAAGTGAGAAGAAGAGAAGAAGTAATTATCTCACACCACTAAGAAATTAAACTGGAGTAACTTTATTTGTGTGTATACATTGCTACAACAATGGCATACAGAGGTAAGAATTGATTTATTTGGCGGGAAAAGAAATAATAACGTCGAATAACAGGTATTTACATGTTTTTGAATTAGTATTGCTAAAGATGTGTTCAGTCAATTGCACAATAATATTCTCATAACCTACTCATAACATTCCCATAACAATCATACAAGGCTTATAATTCAAAACATGCAATATCTGTCACTAGCTTATTCGATGATTCTCAGCAATAAGCGTTGAAATGTCAGGGTGAATTTGAACTTCTGTAACTTTGCCAATTGTCTGCATGGATGCATGAAATTTGATTTATGATCAAATTAATTGAATTCCCTTTGCGAATATCGAGTTCAGTTAGCCTTTTCACTATGGTTTTGTAGAGATACAAACTGTCAACACTTTCCTTTTTCATATGATAAAAATGTTCATTTTTGCGGTAATTTCAGTGTATCATAACATAAGTTATAAAAGAGAAATATTTCTATAAAGTATTCCAACATTATTTTCTAAAAAGTTATATAAAAAAATTTTTATCAAAAAAAGTTCATTACTTTGACAGGTAAGTCTGTTAGCGATGTAATACGTAGACCGTTATAATATGTATAAAAATATTAAGATTATAATCTTTAAGAATATTAATCTCTAAATATATTGTGCAGATACTTGCAAAAAATGTTAATTTATTATTCAAATTAATTCTCATGTTTTTAACCTAATGGCAAAAATTCATATTAAATTTAATATTATTTCTAATATTAAATCTAACATATATTTTTTGAGTAGGGTACTTTAATGGCAGACATTTTTTGTATGCAGTATCCTCCCCTAATATATTAAGTGATTCCCAATTACATATACATTTTTTAAAAAATCTAAAGAAAATCGATTTATTTATATTATTTCACCTTTTCTGTTTTTAATGAAATAATACATATGCTGCTATTAATAAAAGCTAATAGAATTTAGAAAAAAACTAATACGAATTTAATTACGAAAAACTCACTGTCACGTAATTGAGTAATGATTCGCCTAACATAAGGAAAACGAATGAACACGAAGTCAAAGGTAACTTTTCATCAATCAAATCGAGCAATCTAAAAGTATAATGATTTATTTGCTTTTACTTTTGAGCGGGGATTACCGACACTACCTACTGCGTAAAATGTGGTATTCCTTTTGGAGCTGTACTCTCGTAGTTTCCGTGGTGTAGTGGTTATCACATCCGCCTAACACGCGGAAGGTCCCCGGTTCGATCCCGGGCGGAAACATTTTTTTTTATTTTCAATACCTGTAATTATAAATTAATAATATCGACTTATTTTTGAATCGTCATTATTAATTTTCATTCAGGTTGTTAAATAAAAATATGCTTAATTTGCCACAATACAATTTGAGTATATTTGTATTTAAGGAATGGAATGTCTGCATTATAGAAAGTAAAAAAGATAAGTAAGAATACTTAAAATATTATAAATGTTATTTATTATTTACACTTTATCTCAAGCTGAACGCTTTATTTCAAGATTTGTTTAAAGAGAAATCTGTATTGTCAGTAATAACGCTTTCAGCACAGCCTTAATCAAAATTCTATTCCGGTTCCCTTTTTGATAATACAATTACATTGGTGTTTTTTACATAAAAAATTTAAGATATGAAACATTATAAAATATTTAAGTTATCATTTTTTTGTTTTTTTCAGGTGTAATTCAGATTTTTGTTTTCAGACTGAAACAAATACGACAAAATAAGTGATTTTTCATGACAAAAATTAACAATTACATGTTTAAACAAAAGTTTTATTTAATTAAATTCTGAAATCACATTCTTTATCAGTTAAAGGGGAAATACAAGTAAAGAAATTGTTCTGATTTTTTTTGCATAAATCAATAGCTTATACATTCAACGTTTATTCTGTAAAATCTCAGTGATTCGGAAATGTAGTTACCGAGATACCATTTTTCTACCTGCGCTGCGGAAGCCGATTTTGCCAGCGTCGATCACTGAGCAGCAGTAAAGAGCCCCGAATTGCGTGAAAACAGGCTCAAACTGAGCTGAATGAGTTTTTCGCACAAGAGGAAGGCACCCTGTATGGCCCCGGAATAGCTGACTAACTGCAAACCACCGTAAGTTTCAAAAAAAATAAACTTTTATAAAACAAACTTTAAACGCATTTTTCTCGAAACGGTATTTTTCAACTTGGCGGGAAAAATAACTCAAAAAGTTTTCATCCAAATGACTTGAAACTTTGCGCAATCGAAAGGTAATTAAATTTTGTTCTTTATGAACCACTAATATCATTAAAAAATTAACATTAAATAATTTTTAGGGGTGCCTAAAGTCGAAAATAAATGAAAAATTGGAACTTTTTTTCATATTAAGTTTTTTAAGAAATATCGGTTTTTTTCGTCTCGGAGGTTCATATAGAACAAAAGACATTTAAAAACAACGTTTAGGTGATTAAAAGTGAAAACAATTTTTTTTCAGGTCCTCAAATTGCCAGCCAATTCTAAATAAAGCTGAATGTTAATATAATTTAATAAAAGAATCCGCGAAAGTGTAGGTTGTTTCATTTGCCCCAAAAAAATTTCTGAAAAACATCGAGTTTTTAGACATTTATTACTTGCATTTCCCCCATTAATTAATTGTTTTCAATTTGTTTTGTTATATAATATCAAAAATGTTTGTATTTTTAATTACCCTGTAATACACAAATTCCCCTTAACTTATCAGTGGGATGTCTTGTGAGATGACTTAAGAAGTAGAGACAAATAAATTAAAAAATTAATGTATTAAAAATTATTTTACAAATAATATTTTTTGTTGTTTTATTCTTTTTTTATTCACATTTCATTCATTTTTCGTTAAAATTTCATTATTTTTTTCTATTTTCATTTGGCTTTTGTTTACTTATAATTCATTTTTCATTCATATTACATTCATTTCCCATTCACATTGATTTCTATTCTTCGTTCGTAAAACAAATGAATACCGTAGATAACTTCATACCACGGAAAATTAAACTTATTACTTTCATAGGAGTATCGATGCACCATTAAGTAAAGTAAAATATGTTATTAACTTTCAGCAAAAAGTTAAGCGTTTGTTTTTTGGAACGGAATTTATGAACTTTTATATCTCCTACATTAAAGTCATTGCAATTTATGAGGCACTGTTTTCACTTTTAACAGTATTAAATTTTTATTTTTTAATATAAAAAATAATGAAATTTTTCATTATAATTTATTTACACTAAAATACCGTCAAAGTTTCAAGTAATATTTTCTTATCTCAAACTTGAAGTTCAGAATCTTCAAAATAACAAAGAAATAACATTTTATTTCCTTTTTTATTATCTGTTTTAATTTAGGAAACAATAATTAAAAAAATAAAATAAGTAAAAAATACCGCTAAAAAATAAAAATAATAAAATAAGTAAAATAACAGCGTCTGTACTTTAATAATTATGTTCGAACTACCTTCATACTCTGTAGGCCTTATTAGGCATGTTTCCGATCCTTCTTTCACCAAGTTTTCGTAGTGTAGTGGTTATCACGTTCGCTTCACACGCGAAAGGTCCCCGGTTCGATCCCGGGCGAAAACAATTTTTTGTTTTATTATTTTTTATTTACAATTCTTATGATACACATTTGTCTACATAATTAATTTGATAACTACCTAATAATAATGAAACGATAAAAATAATTTTGCCGCATTAAATACACTGTATAATCATTATAGATCTGCTTACAGAAGTAAATTACAGACATTATTATTTCAAGTTATAAATGTCAATATTTCAAATGCTGTTAACCTCATTACGAAACTGTCAAATTTATATAAATTGTAGTTCAAATAAAATGTTATACAAAGGTGAATGTCCCAATTACTGACCTTTCAAGCATATGAAATGTCCTGATTAGTGGTAGTTTTTTTTCTGTATTTTATATTAAAACAAGATTTTTATTTTGTTAAATCAATTTGAAACTTAGTAATGGATGATAAAAATTAAAATCTAATAATTAAAAATTGCTTTTGATCAGAACGTGGTCATTATTCGGGACATTCACCTTTACATTACCGTAACGTTTTCGTGGTGTAGTGGTTATCACATCCGCCTAACACGCGGAAGGTCCCCGGTTCGATCCCGGGCGAAAACATTTTTTTGAGTTATTTATTTTATATTTATTTTCACTTTTTAAAGACTGATGCCTGTTCTCGTAGAAAATATGGAAAATTATATTTTGCTTTTATTTCAGTCAAAATTAGTCAAACAGGCACAAATGTTTTTTTAATCGAGACAGTAATATTACCTTACCGTTTTTCCAAAAATCTGTTAGGAACATTTAAAACAATAAATAAAATGATTGAAGAATGCCATTCAATATTCCGCATTAGTCTTTAAAGAGTTAAATGCACTCTGAAAAGTCATTTATACCGTTCTCCGAAAAATGAATTATTTTGTTATTGTGTTAATGATAATAGACTCTAATTTCAAAATAAGCTTCAATTATATGCCTCTACATATTAGATTTCAGTTAAAAAAACCTTTTTATAATCACCTTCCTTCTTACTATAAGAGAATTTGCTTTGAAATATTTTTATAAGGCAAACGTTTTTTGCAGAATTTTGCAAAGTTCTGCAAAAACTAATAATTTAAGTAATCTAACTGTATAAATTGATTATCTAAATATAGAAGTTGCAGATCATTTTGGAAATTTTAATTTTTGCTAGGAATCATTTACTTTATATTCATATTTTTATTGGCAAAATTTTCATTGCGTGGCAGTATATTCTGTTTATAATTTTCATTTCAAATTCTATGTATGTAACTTGTAAAAGTCTTGCGACTTAAAAGTCAATCGAAGTAATTTCTGTACCTATATCTATGTTTTATCCCACGAAAAATACTATTGAAACAGAAATAAATGCAAATGTTTTATTTGAAGTAGCTGGGTGCTATAAAATAAAAAAAAGGATTCGAAATCTTCGATATAATACAGCTGACCTTGTGGTCCAAATGTATTGAAAGGTCCGCGGGAATTCCCGAGATCACCATGGTGGAGTGATGCCATTAGTAAGAACGCAATTGTTACTCTGAAGGCTATCAAGATATTATCGCAGCATGATTATCCGCACTCGAACTCCTAAGAATCAAACGAACTCGCTGGGGTTTCCCATAAAATCGCGCGGAATTTATTGTCCCTCTAATTTTACTCGAGAAGATTAAGCAATAATAAAAAGCATCGAATGTATCAGTAGATTTTTTATTAAATCAATTTCTTAAATTAAAATCTGGAAAGTAAATATAGGAATTATTAATGATTAATTAATAATTAAATAATTTTTTTAAATGATGGAATGATTAATTGCTTACCCTATAAAAACTGTTTTAATTCGTCACTTAGAAAAAAAATTACTAAACCGGAAATGATATTTCGTTTATTTAATAACAGAATAAAAAACTGAAGCCAAAATCGAGATTGAACGTCGGGTTCGAAAAAAGAGCGCCTTTCGTAGACCTATCATTTATATTTCAATAAAATAAACTTAATACACAAAATAATCATCATCTCACAGAACTAAGTTTAAATATATCCGTATAAATGACTTTCACAACAATATAATAAAACAAATACAATATAATAATGCTTCGGCGTTGAATGATAATAAAAAAAAAATCTTCCATCGCAGAACGTATACACGTGACTATATAAACACGCAACAACGCTGATTATGTGTTCAAATGACTAAGCCATTTCGATACGGTGTAAAAGTCAACACGAAAATTCCATCCTTGTGTCTCGTTTTGAATGATTAGAATAGTCATCCCCAAACGACATTGCCCCGTTGCGAAATCAGAAGCTCGTTACAGACCTGAGTATACAAAATGACAGAGAAAGCCTTACTTCTACGCACGTCGAAACAATCGCACTGCAAATGAACAGAATTGTACAATGTAAACTAAAAAAATCACATAAAATTACATGAAAAACGTAATTCCTATAAAATTATGTAAAATAACGATTTTGGGGTAATTTTACATAATTTCGTATTCGAAATAAGAATACGAAATTCGTGTAATTTTAGGCGATGTATGTAAAATCTCGAGTTTTTTACACTACGAATTGTTTCGCTTGTATTTAATCGTTTGCAACTCTGTATTTTGTATGTATAATGTATGTAAATCATGTGTTTGTGTATGTGTGTGTGTTTATATATAGAGTGTTTCGTTTTACACATTGTTTCTGTAATTCTTTGTATAGTCATATGGCAAAGTTAAATTAAGGGTATAGACATATCTAAATCGGTTACTTAAAACGAAAATATAAAAATCCCCTTAATCCTACATGCTCGCAAAGTGTGTGCTGACAACTTGGGTTGCACGAGGTTCTTTATCTCAGAATTACATCGAAGCGTTTGGTCGTGTGGCCCGCTTTGCTCTGCGCCGTCGATCGCTACTTCGCAATCGTTCCGCATTCGCGTTATTTCCTTATTTCCGCGGCGCGATTCTATTACGTTTGGATAGTTTAGGGAAATTAGCTACTCGTGAATGACCGCCAGAGCAAAGCGATACAAGCATCCCCCGTGCGATCAACGTCGATTGCGGCCTGCGCCGCAATCTTATTCGAGCTCATTGCACGAGATTACACAGTCGTTCACTCTTAATATTAACGAACTCCGCCCTTCGAGTGAGATATAAGCCACTGCAATGTTATGTCAATATTGTCCTTTTCTTTGCAAGAAATACTGTAGCAACAAATTTCACGGTCCTGGATCGATGATAAATTCCTGAAAAATGAGTATAGGTTTTAGCAGAAGTCTTCTCATTTTTTTTTCTATGCAGGCTTTAAGGAAATTTGGATTTTTGGACTTTTGGAATTGGAAGTGGTTCTTTGCATCGTTATTCGCTTGTTTTCTCTAGTTTTCATGAGTAAACTGGAGAATTATGAAATGAATTATGAAATAATGCTGAATGTTTCAACGTACATTCTTTCTATGAGTCCATTTTCGTCTAATGCACGAGGCAGATCCCTCTTGTTTCCCAGTACCAGAACAGGTATTCCGATAAGTTGTGGCTTGTCCAGTAAATTTTGCAACTCGTTACGACTCGCTTCGATTTTCTCCGAATCTGCGGCATCCACCATGTAAACAATGGCATTGACTCCTCTACAGTAGCGCTCCCACATTGATCTGAATCGAGGTTGGCCACCGATGTCCCAGACTTTGATGGTGACGTTACCCTTTGTGATTTTTCTCATGTTGAATCCAACTGTAGGTATCATGTCTTCGCTAAACTGGCCAGACTGAAACGGTAAAACTATATCAGTATTTTTGCCTTTCTGCGAAGGTTCAGGTGAAAAAAAACAAAATTGTTTATCTTTATTATTTATGCAGATGGGTCATAATTAATTCCCGAGAAAAGTAAAAGTAATACAAAATATTGTTCTTTTGATTTATGTAATACATTTTTATTTCAATGATAATGAATGTTGTTAGGATATAAATTTGTTTAGTCATCAAGAGATTCCTAATGTTAATGACTCTTGCATTCTTATCTCCATTCTCTATGAGATTATAGTTCTCAATGTGTCTTATTGTATTAAAAATTGATTCTGTTTTGATGTTAACTACTAATGTAGAAAGTGAAAATATAACTGTGGAAACCACGAAAATGCAGTTTAGATAAATTGTTCGTAAAAGCAGTTAATGCGTTTGTTGAGTGGAAATCAATATCTGAAACTGTGCGAATAACATGGTTAAAGAAATTTCAACAGTTATTGTTAGTTTCTTCCACCAATGTCATCATTATTACTCTTACACAACTGCAGTTCTTCAGTAACTCAACTTTTATTATTGTTATTCCATTATCTAACAATTGTCACTTTTCTGTACGGTTATTTCAATATACAGTATAGATTACTAATACCAATTGAATCATCCTGCATTTACCAGCAATTATTTTTACTATCTGGATTTCGATATCGTTAAATTGTTCATTGCAAACAGTGTTTCCATCAGGAAATTACTTAAACATGATACTTAAATTACATTATTTATTGCAATTCTCCAAAAAACACATTGCATCGACAAACTTTCTCCTTAAAAAGAATCTTAAGTGAAAGGTCTTAAGTGAAATGATAATGTATTTTTAGGTGTTAGTTTTTCTTGATAACATATATTTCAAATATTTAAAAATGTTAATTAGTATAAACAACTAACAAGTAAATATTTGTTAACATATTTCCTTTCTTTATAAACTTGAAAATATAATAATTTATTTAAACTAAAAATGTATAGCAAATATTTAATGCCACATCAGACTAAATACCATAGACAATATTTTGTCTCAATATGTTCAAAAGAATTTTGAAAAAAATATTACAACAAATATTTACAAATATATAAAAATCATTGAACATTTGGCAAATAAAAATAATCAATGCACACTGAACATTTTTTTCACTTTTATCTTTATCTCAATTTTTTCTTCCACTTCCTTAACCCTAAATGCAAAACCGATTAACTGCCAAACACCTTCTCAATCAAACATTCAACCGAGTATTTCGGTCAAGAGTTATCAGTCATAAATAAAGCAAAGCACATAAAAGTGGAAAAGTCGATGGCAAATAAACAACCAGCATCTGACAAGAGGCCCCTCCACTCATTACTCCACTCCATCTCACTTATTTCCAAACAAAGCGCTCCAGTGAAAAACCCTGTGCTTCCCATCCTTCGATCCCACCCCTCAAAATCGATCATCCAAATTCCAAAACAACCCCTTCCCAGAAATCTTCCACCCCCACCCAATTCTTCTTCCCACAATGAAAACTCCCATCCCACAGTGCCAGCTGCATCAGAACCCGAACTGTCAAACATCGCAGATGCCCTCCTATCTGCGCCAGCGAAGATAACAAAAAATATATATAGGCAACTTTAATCATTTAGTAATAATAAAATATATTAAAATATTTAGTAAACATATTTAAATATATATTATTATTATTTACTAACAATTGGCAGCAACCAATTGTTAGTATATTCCAAAATAAAAATAAAGAATAATACAATTCTCTCTGAACAGATTTCTATCCTACAATAGTATCATCATAGGCATTAGGGTAATTTAGTAAATATTTTTTACATTTGACAAAATATTTTCTAATAAAAAAATGTTTAAAACACTCTTTCGTCTCTCAAAACTCCGTCACTCTTATCCGAAGTCAGACGAGTCGAGTGTTCGGCGCTGTGGACGCACGCGTTGCTTTGGGGCTGTCGCGACGACCTAACC
>JABFPB010005598.1:0-13100 GCA_022817645.1 Ceratoteleas bidentatus
AATATTTTTGAGAATATTATATACTTGATTCAAGTGAAATATACTTGAATCAAGGTTCCTTTTTTTAGTGTGTATTAAAATAATCAGTAGAATGTAAAAGTGTGTAGAACTGATGACAAATTATGTTTTAAATATCTATAATTTATAACATGAATATAAAATAAATATATATTCACCAATGATAGGAAGGTATTTGTACAAGGTGCCAACTATCGGTAACGATTTCGGTCCAGGTATGTCCTCAAATGGCCTTGGATGCAGTTCATCGTCACAAACGGATTTCGAATTAATCGTCTCTATTGCACACGAGAATGCACACCAATTGTTCGAATTGATTAAAGTCGTTTTTCTAAATGGAGAAAGCATCTCGACACCTGTTGCTTGCGCGTCGTCGTTGAACTGTTGACGTCCGTTTAGGTTTTCGCTGACGATAGTCTAACACAAACTGGAATTCATATCTCTGACCGGCTCCCCCCACCACTAGCTGTCATCCTAAAACACGAGTTAAAGATCTGAGGATAGAGACAAACGAAAAACGAAATAAATACCTTAAGACGATGACATATTTCTACGAGTTTAGAAGGATTTTATGGATTTTTAATTTCCTGTAATTATTTAATTATATTATATATAATTCATCGCTAACGATGGTTAGATAGATATAGAAGATTAATTAGTATGCATCACATAAGGAATATAATTTTTTTTTAAATTATTTTCGCATTATCTCCTCATTCTCGCTAGAAAACAGTTTTAATCTTCGGTGGTACAGTGGGTGGTAAATTATATAATTACAGCTGATCCTTCCAGAATATATTCCAATCCAAACTTTGATAACTTCCTTGATATAGATCTTGTGTCGGTATTTTGATGTTAATATACGTCTGCTTAATTGGCGTCAATTAACATGTTTTCCTATAATTGGATGTGGCCGACAGGTATGCAGTGAATCTTGTAGGTCAGCACTTGATTCGTGTCTTGATGGTGCTTAAATGCAATTATCCGAATTACTACTCTAATTTCAAGCACTAACGATTTATCTTAGTTCTCTCTCAAGTTCTCTCCCAACGCCGACAACAAATAAATCTCATTCCTGATTGATATTAAAAATAAACTTCCTAATGCGTCAACAAAAATTCCTAATGTGAAAATGTATTTATACATCGCAAGCATTTGTGGTAATCAGTGTTTGGAAATGATAATTAAGAAGATTAATGTTTTATTAACATAGGATTAGTCAGATTGAATTGCAATTTCAGGTCTTATTTAATGTGACAATTAACACTCGCTTAAGTAAATAGATAATGATAAAATAATTACTGAAAAAATATATTTAGGTTGAGATGAGTCATTGATATGTAAAGAAATATTATTATTAAATATTCGTATTCAAAAATGTATTTCTTTCGTAAATTTTAGTGTGCGCTTATGGTGACCAATAAACTTTCGCCAAAAAATGTGGCCATTCAGTAAGAGTTGTCGAAGCACCAATCGACTGGACGGAAAAACTGTTATCATCACTGGGGCAAATACAGGAATTGGCAAAGAAGTTGCTAGAGATTTTTATAGAAGAGGTATTAACTTTTACAATTGAACAATTAAGAGTACGTTATGCAATGAAAACATTTAGGTTTTTTAGTTTATTATGGAAAAGGTTCTAAATTATATATTCTTTCGATCTAAAACAAAAAGTAAACAAATCTGGACACAATGTTGAATTTAAGATTTGTGTTATTATCAGATATGTAAAACAAGTTTAACAATTTTTTTCACATTTAATTTTGATTGGTTTCACATCTAGCAGGTTTTTTTTTTTTTTTTTGAAAGTACGTAATTCGTAAATGGAAATAAACAACAACGTTATTTGATATAGCTGACATTGAGACTATTTTTAATATTTTAAATTGTATACAGGCGCCAGAGTGATTTTGGCATGCAGGGATTTGAAGAAAGCAAATGCAGCAGTGGAGGACATAAAAATCAATCCCACTTCGAAGTACATGTTTTATTTATTTGTGACGTGCACAACTTGAATTTAAAACGTGGATCCGATTTGAAAGTCAAATATTTTTAAATCAAGTTGTTACGCGCGATTTATTAAACTTATTTACTTTTTAATTTAATATACATTTCTGCAAAGTAATTAAAAAGCCTTATTTTCGTATTTTTTAGACCAAATGCCATCCAGTTCAAAGGCGATCACGGTCAGTTATTAGTCCACAAATTAAATTTAAAAAGTTTCGTCAGCGTAAAGGAATGTGCGAAAGAAATCAATGAATCGGAATCGCGTATCGATATTTTAATAAATAATGCTGGAATAATGGTTTGCCCTTATGAAAAAACTGAAGATGGTAATGAAAGTCAGCTCCAAACGAATCATCTATCACACGCCTTGTTTACATTATTATTGCTACAGAAAATACACAAATCAGGTCCAGGATCTCGAATCATTTGCGTTTCCTCAGTGGCCCATCGATGTAAGATAATCTTAATTCACTATTATATTCGATGTGCTTATTATTCACAAAATAATGCACTGGAAAACTTCCAAATATATACAAATGCGTCTTTTTCTTACAGCTGGAACGATAAATTTTGATGATATAAATTCAGAAAAATCGTATTCTCCTTCTTACGCTTATGCTCAATCCAAATTAGCTAATATTTTGTTTGTCAAAGAATTAGCACGACGAATGAAAGGTTATTATAAATTTCTGAAATATTAAAACTTTTTCATCATAGCTTGCAATTGTTATAAATGATTTTAAAAATTAGATTTAAATTCTATTATTATTAAAATTTTTTTATTTCAGATGCAGATATAACTGGTGTCAATACATATTCTTTACATCCCGGAGTGATCTCGTCTGAACTATGGAGGCATCTGGATGCTTCAATATTCCGGGGTGCCAATTTCATATTTTATAATATAATCAAACCATTTATAAAAAATCCCGAACAAGGAGCCCAGACTACTATTTATTGTGCTATTGACGACGAGAGTGGTAAAGAGACTGGTTTGTATTACAAGTATGTGTTAAAAATGAAGTTTGCTGATTTAAATAAATTGATTGATATGCGAACAATGTATGAACAATATTTTTAGGGAATGTGCTGCAACTAAACCTTCATCCAAAGCTCTAGATGAAAAACTTGCTGCGGAATTGTGGGACGAGACTTTACATCTCATTGGATTACCGCAAATTGAAAACCTTGCTGAATTGTTACAAAATATATCTGTTAATAGTAATGTTAGTACACGTATATACATGTGATGTTTAATAAATTTCCATTCAAGAACCTGAACATTGCAACAGCTTAATTTAAAGCGAACGTGCATCATTTAATCATGCGAAATAAAGTTATCAACAAATGGGTCAGCTAACTTTGTATGCATTTTAATTCTAACATGTATTAATTTATTAGGAAAATGTATTAGGAAAATTCGTGCGGTGTTTCAAGCGCCTGAAATATGCTGCGTTTTCAACAACTAAGTATGTAAGGTATTCAAACGAAAGTCGCACAATCTCGAATAAATAAAAGTTTACACAATTAAACAGTATATTTTATTGTATCATATAATTACATCTTTAATTACATTTGCTGCGTTTACAACGGGAAGTGAAAACGAGCATTTGGATCATTTTACAGCATGTAATAATAAATCATTCAAATTAAAACATTATTACAAAATTACTAAAATTTTTACATACAATTTTTGCGGTAGTTCATTCACATAAAATGGTCCTTCTTACATTTTATATGTACAACCAGAAAATTACAAAATGAAAAAATTTTCTCTTCGATCACTTGTCCGAAGAGAAAAGTGTTCCGACTTACAATGTTAAAGGTAAGTGTTCTAAATTCATTCGCCAGCCTTACTGTATCGAATTTCTCAAGATAAAATAAAAGTATTATCTACAAAATAACACACATCTTAATTTACATTCGTAAAAAAATTAATTTAACACACTAAGAAAGGGAGAAAATGACAAATAAATTAAACGATAAAAGAAGGTTCAAATTCACTCTGAAAATTCCCCCGAATCGTGTTAGATATTATCAACCCTTTTTGCATTCGAAATAAATAAAGGACGAAGCAATTCGCGCCGAAAAAATTGTTAAGAAATATATCCAGCTGATAGTTATTTGCCGTCAATTAAATGCAGCGCTTTATAGCAGGAATTTTGCTCGCCAAGACCAAGTATTTAAGATAGCATCTGGCTTCGTCTTTGAATCCCTTCAAGTGTTTTTCACCAGGTTGTGCTTGTGGCGATGTTAAGTCAGTGTTTTATTCAGACGCCACGTTTGTTCCGCGCAGAATTGGATTTCGTAGTATCCACCCGTGTAAATTCGATCGGCAGTTCGATAAGACACGACAGTGATGTAGTTTCGCCATTTTCGTGAAAAACTATTCAGCTTCGATAGTATTATTCAATTAAAACCGAGAATTGGCGATACATATCGTTACGACTTTGTGTGGCATAGTTTTCGCAAGTTCAACGTCAAATCGAAATCGTTTGTCCGGAGGTCACGACATTTTTATCATCACAATGCCGAATATCATGAAGATGTTACAGTCGTGGTAATAATGAAAAGCATATTTTAAACGTGGCTTACATTTTTTTAAAAGAAAAATGGACGCAACTAAAAATTTGTTGTAAACTCAATAGTGCTAATTTAATATAAATATCAAGGAATTCATTTTTGGATCTGTATTTTATATTAGATTTAATATGGTTTTGCCAATTTTTCGTTTAATTTTGTTGCAAATCCTTAGGAAATTGCTGGACATAGTTAGAATAATTATCTTAATTTAAATACTCTTCATATTTACTAGATAATAGAAAAAAATAGGTAAACATTTATTTAGTTCTTATCTTAAAAATTAATAAAAATGCAATTAATAAAAAAGTATTGAAATGTATACTGTAAATGGAAAGATAGGCTGAAAATGCCTAACCGGTTTTGATGCACTATAACGAAGTACGTTTCTTTTCATTTAATTTACGTAAGTTAAACAACTTGTAATATGATAACATGCAGTTAATTTTTCCATAAAACTATTTTTCATTGATTGTTTAAAATGAGGTATTTATAATTAATGTTTTTGTTTTAAGTTGAACATCCGCTAGCGGACTTATCCTGTTGCTCACATGATAACATCTTTAAAAATAGCACCACAAATGTACGATAGCTTTAATAAGTGCAATTTGCATATTCATATGTGTGTTTTATATCATAAACTTTATTATTTACATTTAAATATATTAACGAATTATTTAAAATATATGATAAATTAAAAAATGTATTATTCATAATTATTATAATTTTTATATTGCAAAAATGTTAATTTCATGTGCAATTCGCTTGGCTCAGAACAATCAATAACTCCCATGAATGAAACTAGTATTCAAATTACCAAACTCATGTGCATGGAAATCGATTTAATTCGATTGTAATCGACTCCACTTAACCTCAAATAGTATTTCAACTCTCTCTGTCAGAATCAGAATGCGGCAAGTGCAAAATAGAATGTTTGGTATTCGAATGACATTTCTGCATTCTACAAGTGTTCTGCCAGTTTTTCGTGTCATGTACGAGGTATTTCCGATATATTCACCACAAATACACTTTAATTTTCTGAAAAAATATCGACGAACATTTTGAATATAAAAGAAGCATGTTTAACATTTAATAAATATTATAACATAGATAAAGTAAACCTTTGCAGACACTTCACGAGGTGCAATAACAGAATTGTAACAAAAACTCTAGAAACTGAGAGTTTAGTGTTTTTTGTTTTCAAAAAAGAGCAGTATAGTTGGTATAAATAGCTTCTTTCTTACAAACTCAAGGACCTGTTTGTGTTCCATTTAAAGGTTGTTTTTTCAAAATAATTATGCACATTCTTTCAGCACTGATAATGTTCACGGTTATACGTCACTAAATCAATGACGATAATAAAATTTTTATTCCCTATAATAAGGCTTTTAATGAGTCCTAAGTTTGTTCAATGAAATGTCAATCTGAACTTCAAATTAATTTGCCGGATTCGCGATTCAATATCAAATTAATGAATTCTACTGTGACGATGGCCAATTAATTGAAAGTCATCGCAGATGTCTCTTAATCATCTTCACTGAATTTGTCTTCCCTACGACAATTATCAATTAAAGTAGATGAATCGATTTTCAGCGTTTTAAATAAGTTCTTTCGTCTTCACTAATTATATACATTGCAAATTCACATTACAAAATGAACATTACTAAATATTTTAGTAAATTTTACTAAAATGTTGAGCACAGCATGTACAAATTAATAAAATAATAGTAACTGTTCAATTTAGTTAACTATCTGGTAAATTTACCTGAAAGTTTAGTTAAATTTCTGCCAGGTTTTAAATTTTCGATACTTTCTCTAGTAAAAGTATGCATGTTTAGTCATATAAGAAATATATTGCCCAATATATTCTCAATATATGACACTGACAATACGTTGCGTTTAGCAATTTTTACTAAACTGCCCAATCAAATTTGCTGATTAATTTGTCGGCGTGTACAATTGGTGAGAGCTCTATTTGTTTATATTCTTTTTTCAAAATGAACTCGTTTTCCATTGTCAACTCGAAACCGCTAAATGAAAGTATGTCTTGATGCACTCCCTTCCTCGCAGCAATAACCGTGAGTCGAGAGATCTAACGGGATAGCCTAAATGAGCTGCTAGAATGCCGCAGTCAGTTCGAACAGTCGCTAAGGCAGCAACCGTTTCTTTAAAAATATTTGAGTTCGTATCTGTAGGATCGTGTTTGACCATAGTAGGTTAACGTCCAACGAATATGGTACAAAACGACTGGAAGTGAAGCTGAGTGCATAATTATTTCACTACTTACATATTCTTCGCATGATTTCAGTGTACAAGCAACAGCTGATTTCGGAGACTCGCAGTTGAGAAGTCTCGGCAAAATGTGGCCATTTAGTCGAAGTTGTCACAGCAAGAATCGGCTCGTGGGAAAAACTGTTGTCATCACTGGAGCCAACACTGGAATCGGTAAAGAAACTGCCAGGGACTTTTATAGAAGAGGTATGTCATCATTTAAATATGGGAAGTGTTTGAAACGTACTCTGCATTTTAATATCAATATTTGTTAGTTAGTTTATAAGTTTTAATAGTTTCATTATTATAAAAAAAGATTTCAAATAATTGTTTATTAGTATTTTCATTGATAGTATAATTGATTTATATAGGAGAGAATATATTATGAACAGAAAATGTGTGAAAATTAATGTATGAAGGTATTCCATAATTAAAAAATTGTATTTGATAGAATAAATATGTATTTTTATTCTGTGACTATTTGTTTGTTTAAAGAAAGATTTTTCTTTTAAACTAATTAACCGTTTGTTGAATATTCGAAGTTAAATTTTGTATAATAGTCAACATTGATACTGCGGATTTGAAGAATCCTTCAAAGAGGAATTAGATGCAAAATTACTCAGGTTACATATTGTTTTGCAAAACTTACATTACGCAGTATTAAATTGCAAGCGTTACGCAAGAAAATGTAGTACACCTTACGATTAAAAATGTGCATAACGTCTTGTTCCAATATTAAATCTACATCTCAAACATTTGTTGAAAAAATCTTCAGTGTGACAATCAATATAATCAGGATATAATTATCGAAAATTGCCCTATTGAAAAATACTTATAAACATTATTAGAAACTATTAAATACTTACAGAAAAGAGGAGAAAAACTGAAATATATAGGCCAACAATTTCTAATAGAAATTGATAGAATTTTGTATATTTCCAAATAGAAATTGGTTTGCTGTATAAATATACATGTAAATTTAGACATCTGTCGGTCAAAAACTGCATACGTACTAATATATACTGATAGGACTATTCCTCTAAGTATTTCTCAACAGGGTGTTAATTAATGTGAATATGTAAATTAAAACTTTCAAACAATTCTACAACTTCTACAACTGTACAAAACGTTGACAGTTATACAAATTAGTACATACATTTAATAAAATAAAACCTAATACAGTCTCTCATTTAAGAACATTTAAACTATATTTAAAATAATATATTTATGATTTTTACTCAAAATTTTGGATAGAATCTTTTTATGCAAATGCGCGGAAAATGAGTTTTCATATAGTGATTTTCCACAAGTATAATCAATACAAATTTTCTCATAATGAGAAAAATATAGACATTTCAAAATTTCGGAATAATAACCGTAGGAAAAATGCAGTATTTAGATGATTCTCGTGGTAAAATCATTATTTTTTCCTTGTTCGTTATGCTATAAGTCTTAATAATCATTTTTACTGCCTTATGAGTAATTCATTTTATTAACTTTTTTACAACATATAAATGCAAATTTGCAAATCAAATCTTTAAAACATGCATATAAAGAATTCGACTGACACTTATTCGTGAAAAATGAGTAAATTAAAATGTATTTATATTTTATAGGAGCTAGAGTGATACTAGCATGTAGAGATCTTGAGAAAGCAAAAGCAGCCGTGGAAGACATAAAAAACCACCCGACATCCAAGTAAATATTAAACTTAATGAATAAACAATTCAAATTATGATCGTAATCATTTAGAAATGCAGTCGGAATTGTTTTACACTAATTTTTAAAACTGTAGTTAACTGCCACACAACCGTTGAATAGAATTTTCATATGCTTCTGTAGTTTTTTGTAAGTTTTCTATAATAATAATATATTTCTAGACCAAATGCCGAACAATATCGTGGAGAGTCCGGCACATTAATAATCCACCAACTGAATCTGAAGAGCTTCGCCAGTGTACGAGAATGTGCGAAGAAAATTAATGAAACTGAAGAAAATATACACATTTTGGTAAACAATGCTGGGGTGATGCTTTGCCCTTACGAAAAAACCGAAGATGGCTGTGAATCTCAACTTCAAACGAATCACCTTTCACATTTTCTCTTTACGTTACTACTGTTACCAAAAATACAGAAATCTGCACCTGGATGTCGAATTGTTTGCGTTTCTTCGATGGCTCATCTGAGTAAGTTACTTATTCTACGACAAACAATTCGGCAAATCATAACATACGTGTTAAAAAATCAAATAAATTAATAAATAATGTTTCTTACAGGAGGAAATATAAACTTCGATGATATAAACTCGGAAAAATCCTACTCTGCTATATGGGCCTATTCACAAAGTAAATTAGCTAATATTCTTTTTGCTAAAGAACTTGCGCGTCGACTAAAAGGTACTTTAAAAAACTATGAGATTACTATACAGAGTAAAATCTAAGTGTTTTGTAAACGTTTTATATAGATTTTGCGTTTTACGTTAAAACACTTCTTAACACGATTAAAAACACTTCTTTTCTCATTACATTATTAAATACGATATTATTGTGTTGATTAATTATTAACATATTAACAAATTTGTTTTATTAACTGCGAACTGACTTTTTAGAATCTAATATTACGGGCATAAATACATATTCATTGCATCCCGGAGTAATCGCCACTGAATTAGGAAGACATTTGGATTCTACTATATTTTGGGGAGCTCGTTATGCCTTTGAAGTTGTTGGTAAAATGTTTATCAAAAGCCCGGAACAAGGAGCCCAAACCACTATTTATTGTGCTCTCGACGACAAATGTGCAGAAGAAACGGCTTTGTATTACAAGTGAATATAACTCAATTTATATCTCATTTATTGAGCATGATGATAGTTTGTAGAATTCATATTACTGTATTACTAATGGTTATTTATATATTTATATATATTAGAAAATATTAAAATAAAATTTCAAATTTGTTTCAGGGAATGTTCGGTAGCTACTCCTTCAGCGAATGCCCGAAATGATAAAACTGCAGCAAGGTTATGGGATGAAAGTTTACGCCTTGTGGGTCTACCTCAAATAGAAAATCTGGCTGAATTACTGAAAACGATATCTAATGAACAACCTCAAGAACCTTCAAAATAGATTTTTACAACTATGAATTATTAGGACTTTTGCATGTATATCATTAAAACTGTCATGCCCAATTAACATCATCTTCATGTCAATAGTATTTCAATGGCATTATAAAATATTGAATTTCCCATAATTATAGATTATTAACTATAGGGTACCCTAAAGTTAATGAAAATAGCATAATTTTAATATTTTTATAATTAGGAAGTTACAAGAGTCTGCTAACATGTTTGTATAATTTATGAGTATTTTTATTACTAAATTTCTTTAAGTAAAATTCATATTTTATACCTCAACTCAACTCTGTACAACGTAAATTGTTTACAATGTACAAAGTTAACATCAAATTTGATTATCAATCTGCAAATATAGTTGTGCAAAATAACATCGAATTAAAAACTATTGACAGTCATGTAATTTTAAATATACAGTATTTTGGAAAAAATGATTGCTTGTCTTTTCACTGTCTAAGATTACACATGATCTATGAATATTTTTATTTTTTATTATTAGTTAGTAAATAGGCGAAGCAAATCAAAAAATATTAGGCAAAAAATATGTTGGAAAATATTTATAGAGATATTACCTTTGGACAAAAACTGCATAGAAACGTAGAGAGACAAATAGGACTGATCTCCGATTACATTAGTATTTGTGTTTCCATGTGATTTTTGTCCAAATGATATGTGTTAGTCCTAATTTTATCTGCTAGTATTTTTTACCAGGATACTTTTGACCAAGTATTGTAAAACTAAGAAATAATTAATAAATTAATATATACAAAAAGACTTGCATCGCGAGTAACATTCTTTCTAGATTGTATGTAGGCAAATGTTTACAATATACATTTATATTGACCACATTGTACAAATGCTAATATTAATTTGTTTGTTAAATGAGTCCATCTAGAGGTCACTCAGATCGCCACTTTCTTAGTCTACAGTGAAATTGCAAAATAAAAATTGTAAAGGCATTTTATAGAGCATTATATATTATTTGGCTAATTTACGGTTTGAACTAGAGCGTTATAAATTATTTGGCTAATTTACGGTTTGAACTAGAGCGTTAAACAAAATCGGCTACTTAAGCTAATTCAATTAAGCAGTTGCAAAAGAAACTTTAATTCAGTAAGTATTAGTTAATATTTTTGGAACAAGATGTGTTTAGTTAAACAATTTAAAGCAGAAATGCTTCGCATAGTTGTAAAAGAATAAAAAATGGCAATAAAAACAGTAATATTTATTAATGCATTCTGACCTTGACTCGGGATTTAAAAACTGATTCTTATGTCTTGTCGTGTATTTACTTGTTACATTCGATTTGATCTGCCACGTCTGTATTATTATGGACGTCCAACCGTTAGCGACATCTATGACCGATACAAACTCTGATGGTAAGTTTAGAGATTACTGTCCTTATAAAAAATATTCCTGCTTACTCACTCGATATTGAAGATTACAGCTGATTTATAAATTAACTGTTTAATCTTCGCCCATTGTTGTGTTTAAGATAAATATGAATTATTTTGCACTGAGAAAGCGAAATAATAAACTGAAAAAATATTGTATTTTTTTATAATACAATATTTTTTCATTTTATTACTTGCAATACATTATGAGCTCATTTTAGTAGTCGGTCCCTAGTAAAAGTAAAACTATATTGGGAACATTTGGGGAACGTATTGCTCATATATACGGTATTCCGTATATATGAATATATTGGAAGAAGATTGAATATATTGAAGATACATTGGGAATATATTGGGAATATATTGGAAATATATTGGAAATATATTGGTAATATATTGGAAATACATTGGAAATATAGGCCTGACCAGTATGTCTCGCAGCGCCAAGAAAATCGACCTGTCGTGGCAGATTTTGTAAGTGGAAACAATAACTGAAAACCGTAAATATGTGTTACATATTGATAAAAATCACAAAAACAAATATTTTTTTTTGTGATTTTTATCAATAACCCAAATTCGATTAAATGCAAATTCAATTCTTCGTTTCCACTGACAACTTAGAGCGCAGATGGCGCAGTGGTCGTACTAAACTGAAATGGGTTGGCGTATAAAAACCATGCATGATTTGTCCGGTTTACACTGAAATTACACCAAATTTACCATACTTTTACACCAGATTTTCGAAACACTGAATTTACACTACCAATTACACTACATTTCGTTGTAAACCAGAACGCTAGGATCACTTATATTATAATTATTTAGAGGCGAAATTATATTAATATTTTCTGATATGATTACCCAGTGTGCACAATACAGGCTAAATCAGTTTACTGCTGCCTATTTATAAAATAAATAAATATGCCACTTTGAAGATTTTTTTTTTTTTTTTAATGTCGGAAGAGAATATTCGCCCCTATGGGGTGGGTTCATTGCGCCGAATTCACATGCGTTCAATGGCATATAGCGAGGAATATTGTTAACACCAAAAACAGGTTCAACTGAAAAGATGTCGCGACGAATGTAGATCAGAATTGATGTCGTGCCGAATAATCCACATCCCGAAAGAACATGTCGCCGAATTGGCATGGACACAAATCGAGTTGCTACTGAATCGACGTGGACACGAAATAAATGCAGTTTTTTCGTGTTTATATCGATGTAAACACTAAAAAACAGAATTTATTTTGTGTCCACGTCGATTCAGTGGCAACTCGATTCGTGTCCACGCCAATTCGGCGCCATGTTCTTTCGGGATGTGGATTATTCGGCACGACATCAATTCTGATCTGACTACATTCGTCGCGACATCTTTTCAGTTGAACCTGTTTTTGGTGTTAACAATATTCCTCGCTATATGCCATTGCACGCATGAATTCGGCGCAACGAACCCACCCCGCCCCTACGCAGGCATGGGTTCACGGGTGTAGCAACTTTTTTCAGGGGTACGGTAACATTTCACGGGTTCACAGTTCATGCACTGGGAAAAATAAGTTGTCGCTTCAGTCGTGGTTACCAACACTGTCTCACAAATAGTGGTCCAACATTGAGTTCAACGCTGATTTAAGGTGATACGTCAAGTCTGCTGCCACGGAGTTAGTGCCTTTTTAATTTATGACGTTAAAACATAAAATTAATGG
>JABFPB010005599.1:0-13101 GCA_022817645.1 Ceratoteleas bidentatus
GTTCAATGATGAATTAACGGTGGTTCAACGTTGAATCAACGTTGACAATCATCAGTGTATCACAGTTGAATCAACGTGGAATCAACGTGGAATCAAGGAATCAAGTGAAAACTTACCCTAAGGGAACACATCGGTTGAGTCAACGTTGATTCAACGTCGATTAGGTTGAATCGACGTTGATTCAACGTTGATTAGGTTGAAACAACGTTTGTTCAACGTTGAGTCAACGTTGTTCTCAGATGTTGATTCAATGTTGACTTACCCTTCGATCAACGTTAACATGATGTTGAATCAACCCTCGTTCAACCTTAGATTAACATTGATTCAACCTTGATCAACGTGGCCTCAACGTTGATTCAGCGTTTGCTGAAAACGTTGATTCAACCCTCCCCAAGCCGGACATTCGTAAGTTTACCGAAAAGTTTGGTAAAATTGTCAGATCTTTTTTCCGTGTGTCTTTTTGAATAAAAACAATCATAATAAATTATTTTTTTAATCGAACATAGCGTAATTACTTACCTTCGGGAAAATATATTTGAGATTGTAAAGAAAAATGCAGTAGATTTTTTTCTGATAGAAGCGTGTAAAAAAGTAAACAAATAGCGGTACGATTGTCAAAATGTGATTATTTGTTCATTTTGTCATATTTGTAATTCCTTAATAAGCAATATGTATTAATCGCAAGAACATTTATTTCAAATGTTACAACATTCTCCCACCAATGTGTTAAAATAATTTTTAATTAAATATTCAATATTATTTATTATAATTATTTTATCCAAGATAATTAGAACCTTAACTCCCTACCACCGGACTCGATCTTTATCCTTCGGACCCTAAAATCTATCAAATCAAACTCCCATTACAACTGCCTCTTTATAAAACATATTCCCGGACAACTCGTCCGATGAGGCTCTCGTTTCGATCATTTATTTCTGCATAACTTCGTCCGTCTGTGTCTTACGTGAATAGTCACTGTCTTTCTTTTCTTCTTTTTTCATTTCGTCTGTCTCGCCCGTATCATTAACATATGTTTTCATGAAGTCACGTTATTCGTTTGGACAGCGTATTGTGCTCTTTTCACGAACAATGAATAATAATTTCGTATTTTCCCCGTTTCAAAATATTCCGCTTATGATAACGCGAAACGGCGCTGCCTCGTCATTGTTTTCGAACGCTGCAGAAAAAGCGCCCGCGGCTCATGTTGAACGGAAACTTCGAGCGTCTCGCTCTTTTCGTCACGCGGTCCCCGACAAGGACAGCTTGCGGTGGTTCGCGGGAGGCGAAGGGGAGCTCGCTGTTTGTCGCTTCCCGCCTCCCAAAATTTTACGAACTTTCAGGCCACAAGCTGCCCTAATCACGTGGCTTGCGAGGAAATATTTAGATGGACGAAAGTCTCTAGTCAACTAGGCCGCGCTGCCAAGTTGCCGCTTTTTCATCGGTATTTTATTATTACGGCCGAACTTGGCCGAAAATGCAGTTTGACGTACTCGCACGGCGAAACTTTGGCCGGGATCTTTTTACCCAATTTCAATCGCGCGCGGAATTTATCGGCTATCGATCGGGCGCGGATTTTTCCAAAGTTTCTTGTCGGCGAGCATTTTGCAGCGGGAATCGAGCGTCTTTTGTGTAACGAGTCACCTTACTTCCGGTTGTTCTAATCCGCGTCAACATTTTGAGAAACTAAATTTCGATTCCATTTACAGTTTGACACGCTATTGTTCTGCAGAAGTGATGGATCTGTTTGACAGTTACGATTGCGAACGATTGATCGTTGGGCTCTTTTCGTTTGAGAGTAATGGTTTATGGAAAGTGATCGTGGATGAATAAAATGTTTCTTGTGACAAAAGACATTTCCAGCAAAATCTTTGCTGATAATGTTTCAGCAAAGGTTTTCGAATATATCTTTGACGAGCGACGAAAATCCCTTTATTTACATTTAAATATTTAAAAAATTTTTAAATATTTGCAAGATTAAAATGTGAGCATATTTCTGTATTCAAAAATGGGAGGAAATTTTCCGTCGATGGAAGAAAAGGAAATTTTGAAAATAATTATAGCAGCAATTCGACAAAATGTTGGTAACAACGGAAAGCTTGATTAAATGCGCAGAAAATTATTCGCAATGCATTATTCCTGCATCCATTAACGCTTCCGCATATTTATTCGGTCAATTTTCCATACACTCACGTTTTCCGCATTTCGTTCAACTGCTCTTGCGCAAAAGTTTTAAAAACAGTCGAATACCGAAATACCGGGATTAAGGGCATGCCAGCCAAGCTTCATTTCGTTACATTACGTTTCCCCTTTTCATAACTTTTTCGCACAAAATAGTGCCATAAATACGCGTCGGTTGCTCCGCGTCGATGAAATGACGATTAATTGATACAATTGGGATATTTTTAATTCGGTGCAGCGTATGGCGGTATAGGGTCAAAGGAACCGGTCAATGTAAATAAGAGGGCACATGTGCAATGTATATTACATGATTCTAAACATGCATACGGATTCGCCAACAGTGTCCGACCGCAATCGTTCGCACAATCGCTTTTCCATTGCTTCTGGCTAATATATTATCACTGGGTAAATTTACCAACAGCGCGTTACGTGCCTATTTCCCGATCGAACGAATTTGCGAGTATAATGAGAAACGCGCGGTTTTCTCTATTTGCATTCGTCTGCTCATTTTAGCATCGTTTACGGCTCCAAAGTGTTCGTACTTGCCGAAAGTGCATTGTTGGCAGTCACTCGAGCAATTTGTCGGATTCCCCGCGCTTTCATGATACTGACGAGGAAACAAAAAAGGTCCGCGGACCATTATTAACGCGGCTAATTATTGGACGCGAACAGTAATGCCGCGAGGCGGTAGGCAAAAAATGCCGGTGAAATTGAAAGAAAATGAATTTAAAGCGAAGTCGGCGTCTGAAATTGATTTATCGATTAAAAGGGTTTATTGTAGTTTGCCAATGTGTTTTTGCGTTGCGAAACTTCGCGAACCGAAAGCTCGATTAAAGCCGCGTAATTGAAACTCAATTTCTTAACTGTTATTAAACATTGTTGCGCGATTAATTGTGAGAAGTGACGTTCGTTCGTAAGCAGTGGTTATTAAGCGTCGCGTTGAATGATCTTCATTTTTAGAGTGGGCAGCAGAGGAAAGAACGTGTTGATCGATATTACGAAGAGTTTGGGACGAGAAATTCGATTGGCAGCCGTTTTAATTGCATTTTTTCAATAAACAGTTTTACATATTTGACATTGCAACATTTTTTAAGCAAACTGAGAAAACAAATTAGTAAAACTATAGGAATTTTATTCGTAAAGAAATAAGACTTTGTGGCTGGTAACTTCAACCTAAAAATGCGCTATGATTTCTGCGGACCTCGATTCGTAATATTTTTCGAAAAAATTCGTACTTTTTGCGATATACATCTTAAAAGTTACAATATATGATGTACATTTTACGAATTTCCTTTCTCAATGCACAAACACACCGATAATGAAGAAAGTACGAAATATTTTATTGAATACTTTGACGCATATTACTATATTAGTAATTGGTAAATTAAACAATGTAAAATTAATTAATATGAATTGATATATTAAATACAAACATTTTGATTGAAGTTTAACTTAATCGTTAAACTATTTTGAAATACGCATTTTAATGATGCCACGATCTCGGTTGGCTCGTCTTTAACATAAATAGAAACCGTGTTTGTCCAATCGCAGTTCGAAATATATTCATAGTCACCGTTCATATTTTCATATTTCAGAGATCTTCGACGTCAAATGCACCTTTATTGAGAAAACTCTATATCCTTGATTCAAGAATACTTAGAGTGTTTGTCCAAATAACGCGTTAAATAAATATACACTAAGGTGGATTAAATGGCTTTTATTGATTGATAGTAGATTAAAATTGTATACAACGCAAAATGTATATCGTGGCTGATATATCAGGATATGACTGAGGGTTCCCGCCATAACGATTGAAGTGACATAAAGCTGTTTTCGGGATATTTAAGTTTTGACTTTCTAAAGCCATTTTCATGTATTTACTTTATAACTCTAATTGGACGTAAAAATTGGATTTCTGTTATCAAAGGTAAAACCAAAATGTATGTGATCTCGGATTTTCACACATTGGCCCATTATTGAAAAAAGTCTCGTAACGAGTTATGCCGAAACAATGTTACTCAACTTAAGTTAAGAGGTATTTTTCGAGTATAACGAAAAATGTAAAAAGTTTACATTTTTAGCGCTGCAATCGATGCTTACATAGCATATGACTCTTCACTATATGTGTGGGAGTAGTTTAAGACCAAATACCGTGCACCGCTATGTAAAAAAAATTCTACATAACTCCAGCAAAAAAAAACATGAAGTGCGAAAATTGGAACTTTCAGACTTTAGCAGAATTTCGCAGATTTCGAACCCCAGTAGAGCGATCCCTTCAAATTTGTCTTCTGCAAAATACATTTTCAAACTTTTTGTGCAAGTTGAATAAAAAAATAATTGGTTTTACTGTAAAACATAAATCTTCTTCAAAAGCTCAAAATCCAACTTATTGAACTTTAATCCGCCTGCTTTCATCCCAGAAAGATATTAAACATATTTCTCCGTTCTTCTCTTTCCTTATGCATACAGTTCATCCAGCTGCTCCCGCTGATCTTTTAACGCCATCATCGCGCGAAATCGAGTCGAATAATTGGTTAAGGAAGCAAAATAATCAGTTGAACTCGGCGACACATTATCCCCCAGACAAACACCATTGACAGACTCGTACTCGTCAATACCGTCGTTTGAATTCACCTCTCGTAATTTCCATTTATACGCAACGCTAAACCCAATTAACTGCAAAGTCACACAGCAAAAGTCGTCATCTACAAGTAAAATATCCCGTGCTCTTATAAATGCATACACTCGCGTCTATACCGCCAGACATAGAGCCGCGCGCAGACAGTCAGTCAGACAGAATTCGTGCGACTAAATGTATTTATTGAAATAGCTCAAGTTGATAAATCGAGACGCGCCGTCTGTTGATTCAAGCAGTCTCGCAAACTCCGTACGAAGAACACACTGTAAATGCAATTTTGCCTCTTTTTTGGGACACCTGACTCGTCATCTCTAACGACGCCGACGAGTCAGGTGTGTTTGCACTCACCGCGCGAGAAATGGCGATTCATCGGCCCGAGTGCATTGGAAAACGTGACGGTCATTTTTATATAATATTTCATCCGTGTCGGTTAATTGGGAATTGCAACGGGATCGTGACGTGTGAGGGTGTCGAGTTCTGTCACTTTCTGTAACGCGAATGAAAACAGTTCTTGTGATGAAACGGTTTTCGACTACGCCATCCGTCCAGGATCGTTTCCGAAACAACGTATAAATTGGTCATGAAATATCTCATTCTCGATATCTGAATTCGCATGCAAATTGGAGAATTTGACGCGTCCGATTAATGTGCATGTCGTAGTTTACACGCAGGTGCAGTTTTCCGTGACTTAGCGATTCCACTTAAGCGAAATGTGTGAAAAATTACGGTCTATAACGACTCTGGGCAATCTGTGATCGATGCTGTAATTTTAGTTTTGGCGCAGGTGACTATGAATGAGATTACCCGGTTCAGCAGTTGGAAGGCAGATGCATAAGTCTAAAGTTGATGCATTGCGACTGATATGACTTTGTTAATCTGTTGTTAGCAATCGAATTTTTACAAACTTTATCGTTAAATCATATCAGAATTATTCTCGATGCATGTTATAATTAAATATACGTCTGCGTTGACTCGTAATGGAGTAACAACTTTAATTCGAGTTATTAGTAACAGTTAATTATCAGTGTGGTATAATTAAACAGTTAAAATAACAGGGCAGTATAAGCATGTTTATGGGCAGTCCATTTATCTAACGCTTTTAATTTAAAATGACATTCAATCGATGGATAATGCTATTTCAATAATTTTAACTGGAAACTGTGATATTAAGAATATTTATTATAAATAAATAAATAGCATTTACTTTTCAAGGGCTAATTTAATCTTTTAAAATATCTGTAATAGAATAATATGTTGAACAAAATGTTAAAAATTTACTGCGCAACCAGAAATAGATTACAACAGTAAGAACAATTTACAATGGAACCTCGGAGGATTCTTTGGAAAACATAAATCGATATTGTACAGTCTGCAAGAGGGGAAAAATGGTTGGGTTTAGCAAATTTGTAGTGCAATTTTTTAGGCTTATAATTTTTGCCCGGCAATTTAACGGTATATATCCCCTTTTCTTGTACCTCCCGGTGTGCTTCGTTTGTAACAGTTGTGATAAGTTAAATCTAACTTTCAATATTGTGAAAACTTGTAGACATAAATCAACGTTTAAAATAGGGCTCCACTTTTTCCGTAGAATAATTTTTCTATGTAAGTTTACCCAGAGGAACTTCTCAAGAGATTCACAAAGTAATTAATAAAAAATTTTTAGTATAAGATTAAAACATGAAAAAGTGCGAAGGCTCAACTGAAATGTGATTTTGAATAACAACTAAATAAGACTATCAGTTAATTAAAGCACAATAAAAATGTGCCTACCAGAAATTTGTTCTCCTTTTTGTTGGTAATAAAAAATCATGTTCTTTTTCGATTCAGATAATTCAACACTAATTCCGTATTGATTCCTTTTAGATAATAGTAACTGAAAATTTAACTGGAAATTGAATTCCGTTCTTTCGGCAGAATGCCATTCTGATGATTTTTTTTCGTACCATAAATGTGTTTCATTCTTATCACATTCTCTATTTCAAATAAAAAATATTGATATGATTTTGAATAACGAAATCCATTTTTTACGACATAATTCGAAAATTTTTCAAAGTAAGGTAATTAGTTTTTGTAAATTAAATTAAATTGTTTATTGAATTTTACTCTAATTACTCGATTGTCAAAACAGTTACTTCAATTAAATAACATTACAGTGTAAGAATTGATAACAATAAGCAGCTGTCTGTAAGTAAAAATGTATATAAGTGAACTAACGTAAAAAGATTTCACACAAAAAACTAAATTAACTATACACTTTTTGCAAAAAAATGTGGTATCTTTTTTCAACACAGTAATCGCAGTACATTTCATTTTCCAAACTTATCGCTCAAGCCCATATCAAGATTATCGAACTCGTTCCTGCATCCAATAAATGTGTAAAATTTAGTCTATCAGTGATTCGCGACACTATTATTTCCATCAGTTGATAAGGACATCGATGGGAAAAAGCATAAAAATGATCGGACTGATAACAAATAATAGAAATGAAAACTGTGTGCGATACTTTTTGGCGGATTTAGTTGTACTCGGAGTTCAGCGTTTTAACACGTACCGAATGTTAATAATCAGTATATGATTAAATATAATATAACATTTAATACCATATTCTCGTATTTCCTTTATTTACGTTGCAGTTGGAAATGGTCCTTATACGCATACACCACGTTTTCAAATTTACAAACCAAATTATCATTTTGTTTGGCAAATAAATTGGTCAGTAATAATAAATTGGAAACGAAAACGGTTTCGCCTAATTCGATACATATTTCAAAAGCAAATACATTTGCGTATACAGCTCAATATTTGTCGTATTAAATGTAACTATTCGGTGTCGTCGCAGGCCATCAAAGTTTTGACAGTCAAAGGCTCATAAATTACAATTAGTTGTAAAATCCACATTCGTCACATTTTAATTTGTATAATTCCCCTTTTAGCAGATATACAATGTTTTCTCCGTGACCTGTCACGTTAATTTGCCAACAATTTATGAGTCTCATCAAACTCATTTTTGTTTGAAGAGGGCGAAATAATGAATGCTCGAAATGTGAAATATCTATGAAACGCGGTAATAACTGTGTACAGTCTAATAATAATTAAACTGTACACAGTTTAATCGCACCGATATACCACTTTTTAAATGACGACTTAAAGTGAAAATATTTTTATATGTGCAAATTATGTGATGGAATAAGCGGTTTATTTGTTAATTAAATTTATTGACGTAATTACGGCGACCAAAGTTTGCAAGAACATTTCGACTGTGGAATTGTTGATGAGTAATCGGAACGAAAATCCGATATAAAATAAATGGGGTTATCGCCGGGGTTGGAATTTCAACAAAACACTTACAGCCGCGCGTAACACGACTCTTATATCATTAAGACTTATGGACCACTGAGTTTAATGCACGCCGCGAAAAAATATGCTCCGTAAACTCTGCCAGCACCAAGTGGAACCGGAAACGACGAAATCTATCTTTCTTATTGTGCTTACAGGGTTTGAGACGAGCTGGCGCTGCGATCGCGTGTAAATCAATGCTCCTTTCAAATGTGAAGTTTTCGGCTCGGGCTTTGAAAGGAGCTTGATAAACCAGTGGCCGGCGTTTTTCAAGTTCACCGATTCGACTAATGTTCGATTATATGCGATGAAAACAGCGATTTCTCATGCTGACAAATTCTAGCACTGCACACGCATTTCTGCATTATGTATGTGTTGCGTTGACGGGCTAAATAATAATATATTACTGTCCCCTGAATGCGAATGTTGATGTTACATTTGAATAAGTATTATAATAAACGGTGCATTTTGCATTAGAGTTAACTGCATTATATGACTTCGTGTATTTCATAATGTATCCCGTAGGCCACTTTGTCAAGCGATGTTTCAAAGAATGTAAGCTTGTAATTTCACCAAAATATACATGCGTTGTATGAAATGGAGACGGGGAAATAAATCGAGTTTTTAAGACGAAAATCTAATTATTATTTATATATTAATAATGAAATGTCTTACAGCCCTAACAGACACACCTCAAAAACTCGAAGATTCGACGTGGAATCTATGTCGAATCTACGTCCGAATGTTCCTCCACGTAGAATCCACATAGATTCCAAGTTCGATGTCTATACGGGAGTATACAGAGTTTGAGTATAGCTAATAATTCTAAAACTTAAATTTGCTACATTGTGCTGCCAATTTAACCTAAACATATCTGCTCATTTTATGTATTAAATTATCTGAGTAATCTCTGTCATTTATTTTAAAGGACGATGATAAATAAAATTATCAAAACTAAAGCTTTTCACTTTCAACGTAAATTATTAATTTTAAATGTATCGATAATAAGACACGGGAATGCACTTCAAGTTTGATAAATAGTTAAGCTGCTCCATCTTGTATGTATAACAAATGCACTTTTTATATCGCACTTATACGATAACGTTTACAATGATTAACCGTGACATGGGCGAGTATCGGTATTTTCAAAGAATAGAAAAAGAAATCTATATATAACTTACCTGAAGTGAATAAAGATGAAACGTACGTGTGTCTATTCTTAGGTTAATACAAGAAGCAGATGTGCAGGAAAATTGTGAAGTCTTTCGCATTCAGTTTTTTTAAAACTATTTAATCATATAAACGTTTCTGCGAATGTAATTTATTACAACTTTTTTTTCTTGAACAATAGAAACATTAGAAGTTAAATGTTTCTTCTGTATCATCTAAACTAGGATATTTTTGTGTTTCTATTATTAAATAATGTATGTGCAAGTAATGAAAGATTTATTTTAAATTTATGTTCATTGTAAGAATCACGAATGGAAAAATAATTAAATATCTACAACAATATCTATAGCTAATCCGCAATTCCGATAATAGTATATATCTGCGAGATTATTCGAAACAGTTAAAACGTGTTTATTTAAAATAGTTTTTATTTGAGAAATAATTGAAACAGTAAAACAAATGAGCACGAGTAATAAAGTTAATGGTTTTTCTTTATCCAAATGGAAACTTTTTATTTTAGCAAATAATACGCTGAAATATTTTAAATCTTACAATATTTAATACATTGTTTCAGCGCTGAGCAAAGTAAAAGAGATTAACATAAGTTCATGAAAACAAAGTAAAAGAAATTAGCATAAGTAATAAAGAGCACGCTTTATTATTATCCAACTGGAAAATTGTTGTTTTAGCAAATAATACCTCGAAATATTTTAACCTTACAATATTTGATAACAACGTTTTTCGCAAAAATTGGAAAAATTCCAATTTACGCATTTTTTAAATAAAGGCACTACAAAATACACATGTCAATTTTGCAAATATCAAAGTGTATCATGATCGGTGACGTTAATCGCACCTTGAATCGTTTTCCGAGTTTCTGCGGTTTAGTGGCGAATACGCTGAGGTCGATGAAAAAACGCGCAACTAGCGTTAGCGGATCATGTGTTCCATAGAATTTCAATAACCGCGTTTACCGAAATTCTCTGTCGCAAAAACAGAATGCTCCCTATTTGCCCACACCGACACTAAAAGCATTTATTACAGTTTTACGATGCATCCATACAGCTCTATTTATTACGCACACCGTCATTTCGTTTTCCGTAAAATCATTTTTCAATTGAAAGCTCAACTCAAAACTTTCCTTTTATCGCACTATTTCATAAGTGTTATCTTACTCTCCGAAAAATTGCAATCAAAAATCCCATCCAGTTTCGATCGAACAATTGCAAAAAAATCGAACAATCGCTTCGACTTTGGAATCGTCGTTAATCAATTATTATATTGTTCGCGGGGAAATAATCGCAATGCAATGCAGTCACTTGGAACGCGCATGACTTCGGTATAAAAACAGGAAAATGTGCTCGATATGAAGCGACAGTATCGGCGAATTAAGACGCGTGAGTCAGTGTCTGGTGGTTTTTCTCGTTCGTTCATTCGCGCTCGATTGTCATAAGCACAAAATGGACAAATTCTTTCTCGACAAATCCAGCGAATTTCCAGAGCCGGTTTGATCATAAAGGCAATCAATTTGAGGCACTGATCGCGCAGCGCACGTGCACTGATCAGTTCTCACCTGGCTACCGGTGCAGTGTCACGCGCCACTCTCGCTACCAATTCCGTTCGGCTGTTTTGTTTGATTCGACAAGGTAATTACAACGACATTACCGCTTAATTGATTCATTGTCGCGCAAATGCCGAAACTTGATTACCTTTCATTTTTTTCACCGAAAAAAAAATTTTTTTCCGGGGCTTTGCATTAACGGAATAAAAGCAGTTGAGTGTCGACCTCTGCCTGGCTGTTTACATTTTATTCCTGCGCGACGTGAAATACGGCTCCATTTTCACTTGAACGGTAACGCTGGCCAGCGATCGTTTTATGTCCCTTAAGATACAGGAATCGCGTCGTCATGGTTATGCCGGTGCGTATACCCGCGAGAGCAGTCGTAAACCTGGCAACGCAAGAGCGCCTCGATTTCCATAAAAATCGGCTGTGACCGGCCAAAAATGAATCCCGTGATAATAAAAGCCATTTGACAACCGGTTTAGAAGTAAGAAGGTTTTTATGCACGCGCGGGCATAAATTAGCGCCCGTGAGCGCTAAAGATACGCTGACATTTATTGTTATGGTTCGCAGCATCGAAAACGCAAAATTCAGCCGCATTTTTACGCGCGATGCAGAAAACCTCGGCGCATTAATCACGCGTTATTGTTTTATTATTATGCGAAGGAATTCTTAACGCGTACGCATGCGAGCATTCGCGAAGATATTAATGATTCACGCAATTAGTCAAGAAGCAAGTGAAACACGCTCGAAATGACGATTTTTTATGCGTTAAACTCGCGTAAAGCAACTTTATTGCGAAACAGCGCAAAATTGCGTTTGGTTTATTAAAGCTTCGTAATGTAACAAAGATGTCGGGCCTCTTACGTGAAATTAGTCTTTAAAGTTTATTACGCTCATATACAAGATTGTAATGAAGATACATACGGTCGTAATGAAGATATGGGCAGTACTTAATTTGACTTGCCTTCGACTGCGAGATTAGAGATTTCAAATTATAGATTGCTGGTGTAAATAAATGTTGAGCGTTGGCAAAGATGATTTCTGGCGAACAATTTTCTAAGGATAGACGTTGCACGTGAGGAATTTTAAAATTCGCAAAATTTCGTTCGACGAAGTCGACGGCGATTTCCCGAAAATGTTCACTGCACCCTTTGAGTGTGTATTCTACTAAAATGGAATCGGGTTATATCAAATGGAATTCACATTCACAATCTGAATCAGAAACTATTCCCGGAAGAGGATTTTACTTTCTCAATGATACTCTTGTGAGAAAAATATTTCTTGTTATACGAAAGTGCTGGTCTGACTAACGAGAATGCAAAATTTCGTTAGTCATTTCCAGTTGCCACTTCCTTCTTTTGTTTTGTATTAGAATTTTTTACCATCTTTGTAACTATTACGTCCACTGTGTCGATCTGAACTTTTCGTTTGCCTAAAAAACTTGTATTCTCATATGAAATGGAATATTTCCCCCACCCCTCCCCAAAACTGCAAAAATATCTACCCAAAAACCATACGTCCAATAATTGCCCCAATTGTCCGCTTCTAAAATAACACCCGGCAAATATTGCGACACTTTTTGATTTAGGTTCGCAAACTTGCACGGCGCAGAAATTGCAGTGACATTTGCAGTTACATTTTTCGCAATCATCCGGCGCGCAAAACTGGCGAAATTGCATTACTTCTTTGTCGCAAAAGTGACTGCGACTAACGTCATCCCAAACAATTTGTTACCCTTAAAGCGAAACGCGAGATCCGCCGTCCTTCCTGTAACGCGACACCGTCAACAATTAAAGACTGCTGAAAAAGTGCAGCACCAGGTGGAACCCAAGTCGTACAAATATTTGTGCGCCGCGCTTGTCGACGGCAAAGTCAACGAGCGAGGCGTAAACAAATGCGCGGAATTCGTGAGCGAAATTAATCGAATCGAACAGAACCCGGGCGGACGTGAAACAATTGGCGGAGTTCAAGCTCAGAAGTTCGCTCGGGATTGAGCGGTCCGAAATTGGATTTATTGTTCGCCGCGGATCGGCAAGAAAATTGTGATCAAGACATCGGATTCCGCGGTTCGCGGGCCAACCGATTCAGGCACGTGATTTTCAATTTCACTTTTCCGCCGGTAACAGACCAAACCGCTAAATCTCGTGGATTCGACGCCGAATCTACGTTGAATCCTCGTTCGAATATTCATTCACCTATATTCCACGTGGATTCC
>JABFPB010005600.1:0-10940 GCA_022817645.1 Ceratoteleas bidentatus
TTAAATAAAGTAAACATTTTCATATACAGTTCGCCTTAAAACCATACATTTTCATGTTATAAGACATATCTATTTCGTAAAAACTCATGCTTCTATGAGTTTTACTTTTCCCGCAACAAAATTCCAAAGTTTATCCAATTTTCAACTCTCCAAATGAGAATGCCCCCTTAAGGGGGGAACCTGGTGTAAATGCTATAAAAATAGACCTATGTTTAGAAGTGGATTGCACGTAGGTAAATGAACGATTCACTTCGATTGTTTTTGCATGTTGTAGGGTATGTATTTAAGAATAAAATAATCTATGGTTTGTCTTAACAAAGTTTAATTAAAGTAGTTTATTTGACGATTGAAGAAAGTGTCTTGTCGAATGCATCACTTTGCGCGGGGGATTCTGCAGGTCCAAGATCATGTCTGAAACAAAAAAATCAAAAAGGTCTTTAAAGTTTAGTCTATAGCGCTCAGCATATACCTAAAACCAGTTGAAAAAATAAATTTTATCATACAAAATTTTCAAGTTGAAAAAAAGTAAATTTTTTCAATGTTTTTTTACTTTGATAATAAAAAAACTACGCTGTTCTAACATAATAAGTATACATTTAGATATATGCTATGGAAAAAACGATTGCGAATATCGAGGACAAAGCTGCAATCAATTAAAATGAAATGTCTTGGCTGTAGAGTCCCCCGCAGTTTTGAAAATGCAACTTTTCAGGAGAAGCGCTTAAAGCTTCAATTCCATAAAAACACATTTTACACTCACTCAAATTGGCTGAAACTTTAGTCAGCGATCCCGGGCCATAGACAATGTCCTCTTCTTCGAACTCCTCTTCGAACCATAGATTCCTATTGTAGTTAACGCTAGATGGCGCAATAAGCAGATTTCATTCAATGCGCCTCCGGCGTATTTCAGCCTTTGATGCGCACTCACTAAAACGTTTATAACTTTTAACAGAAGATCCGAATAGCCTTATGCTTTCAAGCGCATATTCATATTCCTAGATATATTAGCAATAGTTTAAAGCAAAAAAATGTTTTTCGGCAAAATAAAAAATTACACCAGGTTCCCCCCTTAAACGATTTTGGTTTGTCTCTTCTAAATTGAACACTCGTGAGTATCTTGCTGCATTGTTCCAGTCTCATTCATAATCTACACTGAGAAAAGATAGTTGATTTAAAATACAACTGAATTTGGCAGTTGAGTCGAATTATCAGAATGTGTTGAAGTATTTTGTTATTCGAACTCTGGATTCTTATAGTTTATTATATCTCTGGATTCTTTTAGTTTACTACCCGCTTGAAATCATATGAATTAATCTTCAATTTCCCAAAGTTTCGTCGTGGGTTATAAAGATTTGACCGAGATGTGGCCATTCAAAGATGACCCCTCTATTTTCGTATGTAGGCTTCTCGGTTATTTTGTTCAATTATACACATGTTAATTATTAATAAAAATTACAAAAATTCTTGCAAAACCGGCCATATTTCCAAATTTCTTCAAATTTTGTTCATCATATACAGCACTTAAACAAAATAAAAACTAAATTTTAAGAAAATTGAAAATTTCACATTTCAAAATCAGAACGAGATTTATCAAAATCGGAGAGGGTCGGGTTTTTTGGCCGATTATAGATAGAATGACCCAGTTGTCAACATTTCACATTTTTCTGTGAGTATACAACCTAAAAGTTTTCTCGATAGCCACCGCCTATGAGAAATGCAGAAACGCGACGCGCCGCAAAAGTGTCGCGGCGCGTCAAATCGAGCACGATGAAAATCGAGAGTATGACTAAAATCGAAATGGCTGAATCGTACGCACGGTTCTCACAGATTAGGCGCCGACAGTCGCGCCGTCAAAAACGTGCGAACAATCTGCCCAACGGGAATCCCGTTCCGGTTACGCTAACGGGACCTCGCGTTTGAGATGGTCGCAGTAATCCCGGCGGAATATAGTAATTACGTACGCGTGTTTGGCAGTACGCAACGCCATTTGATCCAGTCTGCTGCCCAAATACGCATACGGAGCACTTCTGCTGCGCGCAATTTGAATCTCAATGATGAAATTGATACGCCGATCCGTACAAAACAGTTCGTTATCGTGATGCGTTCGACAGATGAAAAACCGCTTTTGAAATGTGTAATTACGAGTGCCAGCGAGGCTTCCACGTGAGAACAGTTAGGCGTATTACCGGCGAAGGCGTCATTTCTTACGTTACGCCGAGGCAAATTACGATGCTGCGTTACGGACAACAGAGGATGATGATAAAGATTATGATTAAAAGAGGACTAGTGAGAATAGTACACGGAGAGTAAAATTGCGTCACATTTTACCATATAGTAAGCCGAGGACAGCGCTCCAGTTTCTAGTAGAATGTGTTATTTGCACTATTTTTTTCTCAAACTACACCTTGTACAAACAGCTATTAATATACGCAAAAACATCTATGTATGGAATCAAAATACGCCGAGACAACGCCAGTTAATTTCACTTTGAAATACATAGTAAAATGTGTAATTTGGTCGCAGTAACACAATCTTTTTTCTCCGTGTGAAATTTAAGAGTTTATTAAATAAAAAATTATTTGCATTGGCTTCACATACCATCTTCATCGTTCTATTTTTTTCGTCATCAAACAATAATTCATCACATTTGATCGATTGAACAGTCAACTAGGAATTTGGATCGCTTTACAAAATAATACCCTTTTCATGTTCGAAGTATTTGTAGCTATTGTAATGGGCTTATTTGCGCATAAAGGGCTCCGAAAACTCTACAACAAAGCGTATCAAAAATTGTACGTGCCTTGCAAGTCTTTATAATCGATGTGACCCGAAATAATACAAAAATCGTGTCCCGTGGACGGGACATGGCGTTTCACGCACGCAAAACCAGGGTGGGTCTCTTTTGTACGACGAACCAACCTAATTACCCGCACTAATCGCTGCCGAACGCGATCAATCTGACGTATTTGGGTTTACTAGCTTCAGAATCAGAAATACAATTTCTTTTGTTAAGCTACCCTTTAAAAAAATATTCATTACAAAAAAACTGAAATTTCGACTGTAATAAAAATTAAGTAATCCTATAGATAGTTGGATCCAGTTTATTTAACGTTTCTTTAAATTTATTTAACTTTTTTATTTAACCTTTTTTATTTTTATTTAAGTTTTGATCAGTAAATTTCGACTTTTTACGTAGACCGATTTTTTTAGAAATATGTTTAACCTTAATTTTTTTATTTTACCATCAGTTATGCTTTATAAAATAAAAAAATGGACCATTCTAAATCTACGGTGGTATTACAAAGTATTCTTTCCTGGTCCTCAAATTGCTCTCGACCTATTATTTGTTTCAGTTTTCTTTGTTTTCCAGAGTCTAAATACTGAATCAGCCAATTTGGTGAAATGAACCAGACACTGAACTAAAAATGAGGTCAAATTGGTGAGAAGTTCTCACTTGACTTTGTGCCTGATGTTTCGTAATTGTTTAATCACGTTCAAACGGATTCAAAAGGACAAAAGTCGGACGAAAAGTCGTAATCGAAGTGTAATCCGAGCATGGTTCGTATTTACGCGAAACGACGTCGTAAATTGCGCCGTCGTATGCCGCGGCGCATGAAAATGTGAACTGGAGAAATGAAAAGTAATTGCCGGCGCTCGCACAACCCCGGCGAAATAAATTTGCCTGCTTATCGGACAAGCGTATACGGAAGACGGGCGAATTAATCGCGCAGTCAGATCCGTCGTTCCGTTTTCCACCGCGGACGCAATGCCTGTTCGCGCGGATGCTCGAATGATCCACGTCGGGTCATCACCTAGCCGATGGTAAATTATAGTGCCTGCATTACCACCTGATGATTTTAAGGGCAAGTGAAAAATAACGGAATATCGCAATTCACGCACAATATTTACGAAAAAATTATATTTCCTTTTTATAATTTTTTTTTAATCCGCTTTGTAATCCTATTAATTACAAACAAAATGGCCTATCAATTACAAACAAATTGTTGAGAAAATACTATTCGAATTCGTTAAGTTACAATTCAGTGTCATCTGCTCTATTACGTATTTTTTTTATTTACAAAAAAAATCAAACTATATTTTCAGTACCATTAAAAAAGTTTAAAATATTTCACAAAAGTACGAGATTTTCAATTCATAAATATTTTATGATCGATATTTCTTCTCAGTTAGCGTATTGTAAGTTAATTTGTCATTGAAAGGGACATGTCAGTTATTATCCATCCTATGAATCTACAGATTAATGGAGAGATCCGATTTGTTTCAATGTTATTGTTGTACTTGAAGTCATTTTATATTGAATGATTTACTGTTAGGAAGAGAAGTGTGTTCAAAGAAGCGTCGAGTGGAACACGCAGACAGAAAGTGTGTTGAAAAATAAATGAGAAACAAGCCTACAGAAGATAATAAAGTTAATGACTGATATCGAGTTAACCGGCAAATTGGATAAAAACGTGGATTTAATTCGCTTTTAAGCGCGCATCAACATGCGCGCGAGATCGTAAAGCGGATAACATTCTCTTTATCAGTTATTCATAAGTTAGACTAGGCGCGTCCGCCGTGCCCATAAGTGAAATCCAATCACGAAATCTCACAGCTGTGTCATTGTACACGATTTTCCTGTTTCAGTGTACCACATGTGCATATAAACTTCTGGTCACATACAAACGTCTTTGCAGTCTGCAGGAACCCCCTTGTACGAAGGTCGGTATATTCTGCGACGTTAAATTTTTTGTAAGCAAAATTTGACTTTAAATAATGTGCGACGCTCTCTCTCTTTGCATCCTCATTTTATCCAAGCTCTCACTTTTTGTTATTGTTAAGCTTTTACATTTTGCGTTTTTTCCGAACTGAGAATTATAGATTAACCAATTAAAATAGAGCATTAAAGGCGGGGTATTTGAAATAGTTTTAAATTGTTGATTAATTGTATTCATTTGAAGTATGAACTAATAACTTGATAATTGTGGATTCATTGAAAAATTACTAAATATTGTTAATTTGTCAATTAATCCACAATAATTAAAAAATAATAGTTGCAAATTGATAGTTTATCAATTATTTCTATAATATACGTTAAACATTATATATTACAGATAATTTTTAACATATAAATAACTAGAATAAAGTAGATTAATAAAATACCAAAAGTAAAAAATTAAATTAAAAGCTATTAAAAGTAGCTACAAAAAATTCATGGTTTAAGGATAGGGTACACCCTTAAAATCAACTATTATAAGTTTAGAATAAATCAAAAGCAAACTTATATAAAAAATAAAAAAAATAAGAAATAATAATTTAATTACTAATTTCATAAGCTCTTATAATAAAAAAGATAAACTAATTATAGTATATCATTGTTGTAGAGACTGCAAATAATCAATTTTTCATGTCATGAAAAGTTCATTGGCGTCTTAAATAGCTTTATGAGTGCGTAAAAGTCAAACTTACATGAATTCCAATCACATTTGAAGTTTGATCAGAATTTAACGTATACTGACAATGTTTTAATTTTATCTACTCTCAGGAATTTCAAAATAAAAATATCCACTAGACATTTTCTGAAGAAAAATTCCATGCCCTACAACTTAATGAAGAGATTTTTTTAAAAAAATCCCTCCTTTTTGAAGTTTGGAAAAGCATAACCTCAAAATAACAATTTTTTACTTTTTTTTGCCTACACCATTTGATTCTACGGAAAAAGTTATCTCTAGATGTACGTTCGCCTTTAATTTTTTCTAAACTGTATAACAGTGGATTTTAAGAGTGTACCCTCCTTAAAGTAAATAAACTAAACTGTCGTCAAAATGTGGTTATTTTTTAGGGTTAATACTCGATCAACTTTAAATAAATATATATATACTTTTTTTTGTTTTTAAAAGTTTCACTTGTTTTCACAAATGAAACGCTATAAATATTTAAAAAATAATGAAACGAGAATCTATCGCAGCGATTACCCAAAATCAAAAGTGTAACGCACAGAACTTGGAAAAGAAAACACGTTAGTCAATCAGTGCAATTCTGCGCACGACACGTAGCATGCAAAAAAATGAGAGCTTGTCTGCCCCGAAGTTGCAAAAAGAGAGAGCGTCGACTGTATTTTCAGTTTTGGTAATGTATTTGAGAATAATAATGAACACTTTCTCACGGCGAGATCAACAAAAATCATTGTAACAGTGACACATCTATGACTGTGTGCGTATTACCTACATCAGAAAACTAATAAATAACGGAAAGTAATTCTCTTACTGGGAGATGCGTCAATCACATAACTTCTGTCCTTTTATATTTGAGAGACAGACAGTCTGAACCACAGCTAATTGGTTAAGGGGACTCTCCACGCAAAAACGACAATTTTTGGCATTTTTTCACATTATTGTTTATAACTTTTGTTTGGAGATAGTTATTAAAAATCCGTCTGTAATTTTTGTTATCCTCTTAATGGCGAACAAAATGGCGCTAAAAACAAGAAAGTTGATTGTAATTTGAACTCCCACTACCTTTTTGAAAATTGGAGTTTTTTAACAACTTTTTGTGAATTAATGATAAACAATTGAATTTTGGGGAGTTTTCGTTACAGATTATTATTAAGGGACCTAAATTCTACGAAACACCAAGGTGAATGGATTAAAATTGACGAAAATAGCCATTTTCGTGGAGAGTCCCCTTAAAATATTGTCGAAAATGTTTTGAAATTTTATGAAAGTAAAAAATAATGCCAGAATAAAGCGAAATACATGTTTTCAGTAAACCTTATCAAGTCAACTAACGTAAAATATATAATTTTACTGTAACTGATTTTCAATGATCCTGAAGTTCGATGTAGTAATTAATCCATTTGTCCTTCAAATTAGCCGACTGTACTTCTAATTAGAAGTACAATATTTAAAATATTCGATTGCACCGGCATCTACGATGGTGAGACAAATGTTACGGATACTCGAAAATTTTCCAGAAGTGATTAGTTTTCTGGAAATTTTTATTAACTTCGTGGACACGAACGTAAAAACTCTTTACGTACCTCGAATGTACGGACCCTTAGTGCGTAATGTGTTGTTCTTAATTTTATTCGTAACTAAACGCTTTATTTTTCGAATTTCGGAAAAAACAAATTTGTTCGACTAAAACGTCATCTGCCAGAAATTAAAAAATTTTCCCGTAAAATCTTCTCAGATTTTTTAAATGGGTACAAATAGTAACTGCCAACATTTTAACAAAACATTTTAACAAAAAATAACATTATTTATGATATTATTTAAACTAAATTAATGTTTAGGAAAATTAATATCTCAGAAATAAAAATATAAAATAAAAAAGTAATATTTATTTTATCGGAATTTTTTATTTTACTTAAAACGCATTTTTTGAAAGAAATATCGGAAAGAAATACCACAAGTTATACTTTGACAAGTTGATCATTTTGGCGAATGAAAAAGCCTCTTGAGCCGATTACTGTAATGAAGTCTTATCTATATACTAAATTTCATATACACAAACGGCGATAATTGCATGTAGTGTCCTATGTATATAAACCAAAACCGTATTACATGTATATAAACCATGGGAAATAATCATAATCTCAAACATGAAACTTCCTTATTGATCGCAACTATTGGATTTAACCATTAGTCTTCTATTTAACCATTGACTTGACCATTGATCTCGATTAGACTTGATCATTGCTGATCGGTCTTTACCAGTGAATATGACTAATGGTCTTCTCTTTTGGACTTTACCATTAGAGAACCGATAACGGTAATCTTCAATAAATCTTCAAATCTCTTGGATAACATTTGTAAGAAAAAAGTTAATAAAATGTTCGATTTAAGTTTAAAACTGAAAAAATAAATAGTAAAAGGAATTTCTTTAACAATTTCCTTTTACTAGCTTGCTTGATTGTACGAAATATTTTATTTGAATAAAATATTTTTCGGTTATTTTGTATAAGCATTTGAGTAATTCAATTAATTATTTTGATATCTAAAATACAACCATTCAAAGAAATTGGAACTCATTTCTTTGCAAACATTGGTATATCGTCATTTATATTACACTAATTTGACAGTAATTATATTGTAATGTAACACAATTAATAATGTTACGTTACAATATAACGTAACATTATTATAAATCTTATAAGTTTAATAATAATGTTTTTAACTAAAGGAAACATTTTATAAGATGAGTTTTATAAATCCCATCTTCTGATAAAGTACTTTGTACAAATCATTGAATAGGAGCTATATCAACTTGTTGAATGTTCTCTGATTGATCTCAGATAATTAGCAATAACTAATATCTCATAATTAGCACTATTTCGGACAATAAGACAAAAACTAATAAATTAAAACGATATTTAACGATATTAAATTAATTAAACACATTAAAAACAAATTATGTTTTCTTAAAGTTATTAATCGAAATCTACTGTAATATTTGTATCTCATTAACTTTTTCTCTCTGTCTCTTATTAACTCACTTAATAGTTAATGTACAAAAGTCATCAAGCACAATGAACTGATAACATTCCCCATTACCAAATCCATGTATCAATTACATTTTAAATTAAATTAATTAAAATTTTTAATTAATTTGATTTACCCGACTTACCAGCAGAAGAAACGATTGCTTTATCACCACAAAGATAAAAAAGTCAATATGGAATACAAACAAACGAGAAGCACCTTACATGAAACACTTAGTAGTTACAAGACCTAGGTCTGCACCGACCTTCGACTGAAATTCAATCAATAACTCTTATATAAAATGAATCGAGAAAGCCTAAATACAACTATGGTCAGAACAAATCCCAAAAGTCAATCTTTATTATTTTTCCCCATACCATGGTTACCCATTGTATCCTCCCCTGTCAACTGAGTAGCAATGCTGCCCAGACTGGTAACGACCCTACTAATCATGGGACCTTCTACACCTGTTTACTCAGGTCACAGGTTCAACTCAGTCTTGCTTAATGTACATTTTACAAATCTATAATTAATTTGGAGCATGGGTTACTTTGAGTTTTTCACTATGTTTATGTAGTAAAAATAGAAATATATTCTTAATATGTGACAAGTATCTCATATTGGGATTATATTTTTGGGTTCAAAATGTATTCAGAATATTTCAGAATATGAAAATAATTTGGGAATGGCTAATGTATTCATACATTTACCAGGGAAGCATATTCCTAATATATTGTAAATATATTTTATTTTAAGAAATATATTGGGAATATATTAGGAATAATGTTTCATATATGGGTAATATATTTCTGCTTTAACTAGGATCTATATTTTTACTCAACTTGAATATAATATGTACAACTTCGTAACATGAAGTTATGCTTTAAATCTAAGTATAATGCAATAATTAAAGTGTATTGAAGTACCAGTTACTCTGCCATTTCTCAAATAAGATACTGAATTGTTTAAATTTTAAGGTTTGTGAAAAGCAACTTTGAAAATCATTTGCGGTAAATGCAAAATTACAAACATAAAAACAGTAAACGTTCCATTATTGTAAAGCAATTTGTTAGGAATGTTTTTGTTAAAAAAACTAACTCCGTAGATCATACTTTCGGAACAGAAATTGCAAAACTGAATATTTTTCAAAATTGTCATCTTTGGCTGGCCAACCTGCAAAAGAACTTTTTCGGAAAGTTTCGAATGTCACCGTGCGCAACTCCACTCTGGATAACCTAACCTCCAAGTCCACATGCCAGATATCGATTCTCTAGTCTGAAATATCCTGCAAACGCACAAAGGCAATCATAACAATTAAGTAAGACAATTTGCTCTAATGTCAATTGCAGCATTTGACTCTATTTTCCCTTATTCCAAACTCCAACTAATATGGAAAGACAATACAAAATTGCTGGGAACTGTCACTCTGTCACTTTCAAAGCAGTCTAATAAATAATTCACCACAACTCTTCTACCTGTCATTTCGCCCAACCACAACCAAAACACCTAAAACCCGGAATCTACCTGCCCCACCCCCTTTTCCTCCAAACCCCTTGATCAAGACAAAACTCCATTCTCAATACCGCTATTAATTACTCTAAACTATATTAGCATCAATTCTGCAACATCCGTCAAGCGCAACGTAAACATTGGCTGATTGCAAAACTCTTTTCACTCGTCGAGTAAAGTTTGCAAAACGTGACACATTGCTAATCGCAGAATCGCGAAATGTGGCAGTGGGATTGCATCGGCAAACCGCGAGAAAGCGCGAGTTGTTGGATGGTCGTTCGGGTGCGGGTAAATATTCGGAGAATAGATCCGCGAAATTGCGATCGGTGGGCCGAATGGTCTCGCAAATTAGCCGGTGTGATCGGTGCCAAAGGCGCCGTCAGTCGCAAGTGGCAAGGCCGCGAGTGACGGCGCCGAGACGGGCGAAAGGCGCGGCTCGACTTGCGGCCGCGCGGCCGTCGCGCGGAACAACGGAAACCCTGCGAATTCGGTCGGGCGACGCGTGCCGCGTCCCGGGCGCAAACAAATACCTCGTTTTCCCGCAGACTCCAATTGCTCGTCCTTGTTGTCGGCCATCTTAGCACCAGTCACAACTGTTCTGCACTGTTCACAATGCACGCTGGGTAAAAACAAACGAGCACGCCATCGCCGCACGCGACACCTGCACGGCGAGGAGGGAAACACCCGGCAGAAGCGTAGGGCCGGCCGCGTCGGGCGCTTCGAGGAGTTGGTGGAAATGCGCCCGATTTCATACGAACGCAGTGTTTGCGCGAAATCAACAATGGATAGGGATCGGAAGTGTAGAGGGGTGTGGTAAGTATTGGCCTGGCGAAATGGACGGATTTTGTGAGGTCCATTCCGATCAGCTGATAATCAGTAGAAGTAGGCCTAGTAAAAGAAGCATTTGGAAATGAGTCATTGGGTGCAATAATGGCTTAAAGGCACTTA
>JABFPB010005601.1:0-13095 GCA_022817645.1 Ceratoteleas bidentatus
AGTTTCGTTAGTTTTGTTAGTTTTGTTAGTTTTGTTAGTTTCGTTAGTTTCGTTAGTTTCGTTAGTTTCGTTAGTTTCGAAAACTGACAATCGGATGGCGGTTATGAGATTTCGTCATTTTCCGAGCGGCATATTGCCTTGCAACTGTGATGCTTTTAACTTCGCAAATTCTTTGCTTTCAGCGCGCGATAAAACGCTCGACTATTTTCGCGGAAAGCAAATTAAAATTTATCGTGTTTTCGGGTATTGGGGTCAGAAGGAACGTAGCTTTCCGCGCGTTTTTCGTCCGCAGCGGCGTGTGACAGGATATTTGAAAATTGATAGGCCGACGCCCCCGTAATATTGCATTTCCAAGAAATATAGGCGAAAATAGGAGGAAACATCAGATTGACACGCGGCGGCAGCTTTTATGAAAAAGACTGATTCTTTTTCGACGCCAGCCGGCGGCGGGAAACGGGATTTCGCGAAGAAAACGTGTCGGAAAAACGACACGTTAACGGTGCGGAAACTTTATTTCGCGGGTTTTACACGAAGCACCGACGCAAAAAAGTTTCGTAAACAAATGCATCGGGACACTCGTCACGCGCGCGATACGCTAATGCCAGGAGCAATAGTTGTGCGACAAAAAAAGTTCATTAATTTGACAAAGGACGACTGTTTTGCGTCGCCAACCCGAAACGTCGCTGCGATTTAATCAACGCGCTTTTTGTATTCCGCGTGCGGTATATTTTCGCGGCAGGGGGAGCCAGTGTTCTCGTCGATCGAGTTATTCCGCAAGTTTCGCGGGTGTAAGTTTTCCGAGGACGCGTATAATTAAGGCAAAAGCGCCGGCCAACAAGTTGCATTGAGTTTCGCGAAGCCGTTTTCGCGCGCGCCGAAAATCAACTTTTTACGCTGCGCGACAAAGCGAGAAACGCAGAATAACATTCGAAACATCAATGCGGAAAGCATTAATAGGTAATCGGCTTAGAGGCGTCGCATTTCCTTAGAAAAAATTGCAGTGATGCTGAAATAAGGGCGTGATGAGGGTACCATATTTTTTATCCGGTTCTCATCAAGATAAAAGTAAGTTCCTGACTACGAATGTAACTCTTGGAATCGATGTGGACATAAGGAAACCTGATTAGGCTCCGTTTTTCCGAAAAAAATACAATGACTGAGACGAGAATTGAACCCTCGATGCTCAGTTCGCAGTCTGACTACGTTGCCTCCAAGCTATTGAAAGACTTTATAAGTCAGCATGATATCTCTAACATATTACCACATTATGATGTGGCTTACCTTGTCATAACCTGATCAGACCCTGATAAAGTTGGCCTTATCAGGGCATGTGGTTTCCCGACCAAACTTGATAAGGCCATGTTCAGGTTGCCGTATCATAAACACACTAGAATTACCTAATCATGCCATCAACAGTTTACTTGATAAGGCCCTCATATGGCATGCCACATCTTATCATTTTTCTTATCACTTTATATGAATCCTCCGATCATGTTTGCCACTTCGATTCCTGATAAGGGCCACATGTCTGATGTGGCATGCCATATCATAATTTTTACTAGGGTTGTTTTTTTTAGTCGCAACTCGATGAAATTTCCAGATTGAAAAATTGGCGGTAAAAATAGAACGGCTTTAATTTTGTTTGCATTATCGATACCGTAAGTCGCGCGAGCGCCCCCGGTATATATTATCGCCGGGCTTTGTGTCCGATCGTTTATACGGCGACAAAAAGAAAAGTTGGCCGGGGCAAAAAAATGGCTTAATACGACACGCGGCGAAAAAATTCGTACATTATGCGCCGCTTGATCGCGCGGAGATCCATTCGCCGGACGGCGTCCCGGCTTGACGATATTTCACGAGTTTTTATTAAAAAAACAAAAAGAGAGGAGAAACTGCGGAAAAAGGGGGCGGAGACGCGAACTTTCGCCGGCACATTTTTTCTCATAAATGATCGCGGGGTTTAATACACACTCGCGCGGTCGTATGTGGGATTCGCCACTCGAATGGAGCGGTTTGACGAAATGAAAAGAAACGGCCGCGATTTCGTAACGAAACGCTTTCGCGTATTGCTCAGTTCCGCAATTTGAAACGCAACAAGTTCCGGGACGGGATGAGGCGCCGGAGAGCCGATGTCGGGAATATTTTTCGATTCGCGATGCGATGTGACAAAGTATGTCGTCGTGTGAAACACGCGGAACAAGGGAGCATGAATTTTGTATGCGAGTTCAAGAAAATTGAAGCGCATTTCGCGGGGAGTGACGACACATTGTCGAAAGAGCTCCGGGATCATAATAACTGGGGCTATTACTTTTACGAACCTCCGTAACTTCGAATATTTGAAGTGTATGAAGGTTTGAAGATAACTTCCAAGTTTCGAAGTTTCCGAAGTTTTGAAGTTTTCAAAGTTTTGAAGTTTTGATAACTGTGATAACTTGGAAAACTTCGAATAGATTTAAATTCCAAAAGCTTTTAATCTTTGGAACCATCGAAAAATTGGAAAACTTCGAACTTCGAAGCCTTCGAATTTCATTGAACTTTATACATTCGAATATTCGAAAATAATAATAATAATTCTACAAAAAATTTGTTAATTTTATTAGTTTTGTTAGTTTTGTGGTAAAGTTGTCGATGTACTATTTCACATCCAATTTTGTTGAAACCTTGTCAAAAAAATTCAGAAAAATATTAAAACTACGGGAAAAATAGTACGAAGTGGCGATCGGACTCGGATGATCTTCAAAACAAAATTTGTTGTGTTTAAACAGTTTAATCTTTATAAACGTAATTTATTTTGTCAGTTTTGTTAGTTTCGTTAGTTTTGAAAACTAACAAAATTCGAAAATTTCGAACTTCGAAGTCTTCGAATTTCATTGAACTCCGAACATTCGAATATTCGAAAATATTCGCTGACTTTGAATTTCAGTTAATAGCCTTAATAATAATTGAAATTGGAAAGAAAAGAATAGAATTCAAGTTTGTATGTATGAATACAAACATGCGGATAGCTTTTGACGAAATAAAAAAAAATTGTTGAAACAGAATACGAAACAATCAAACGGACCTGAAAATTAATTTCTATATTCGGAACCTTTCCACCGAGGAATTCATTTCTCATTTATCAATTCATTTCTATTCGTTTCTGAACTATTTGCTGCAGGAAATAACAGCCATTGAACGGCCCAAGAATCCAAATTCGCGAAATTACATATTTCTAAGGCAGCGTATCGTCGCTCGAAATGTTGGTCTCATTAAAAAAGCCCTCATCTTTTCGCAGCAAGAGGGTTAATTGCAAGTAACTCTCCAGCACTTATCGCAACGAATGACTTGACAAGAACGGAATTAAATTGTAGTTTTCGGTTGTTTAGTTGTTTATACGCGGGACTTCAATTAACGAGCGCGATAGCGCGAAACGTCGTGGCGGAAAAATATTTTCAAACAAAGCGCGGCCGTTCGCGAGCAGCGAATTGCCCCGCAAGTGAATTAAGCGAGCGCGTAATTTGAATTTTATTGCCGGCACAAGAAGTTTCGGCAATTAACCCGGTATTCAATTTCCGTTTCTTCGCTTTGTTGGTGAAGAGGACGAAATCGCGCCGTCGATACGGAAAATCGCGCGATTATAACGAAATTGACGGCACAAGTCGAACATCCCCGGCATTCATGGAAGCGCGTTTTTGTTTGGAAATTCGCGCCGACGAGACGGCGGTGCATTATAAAAACACGGCATGGATGCGTGGCGACGCAATCCACTAACCCGCTTATTACTATCGGCCGCCGTACTGTACTCGCAATTACTACTGACGTTTCAATTATCGTAATACTGACCTAACCACTTCTTTTGTTTCGCCGCGTATTTTCGCCTTGACGCGCATTAACGTTCCATCGAATGCACATTTGCACTTGTTTGATTAAAAAATAATTGGAACGACCAACTGGTCAATTTACCGACTAGGTGCAAGGGATCGGTTCGAGTGGATCACAAGCGATTAATGATTGAGAGTTGTAATTGGAGGAATTTTCTTAATTTAAGGATGTTATAGCAAAAAGTCAACTATTAGAATTTGTTTACTTTAATCAAAATGAATTATTTGAATCGGAAGCTTGCCGAAAATGTAATAAAAATCAGGGCTTACGGGCCTAATTTACAATAAAAACGACTTCATAGTATGTCTCGTAATCAACTACTTTACATAGGCTCTTATCGAGTAGGGTAGGTTGGCAACTTTTATTACAAAATATACCACACAAAGTATTAAGATATTATTAGATATTAGAGAGAAAGCTTTATAGAATACGTTACTGTAAAGAAAAAATATTTTTTTTTCGGGATAAATAAAAGAAAAATTCCAATGTAAATTGCGAATAGCAATTGCATTGTGAGCAATTGCTATTCGCAATTGCTCACAATGTGTTAGACAGAGACAGAAACAGTACGGCCGGAGTCAAATTGTTACTAATGTTGCACTTTACTTTGGTAAACAAATAAAAAATGAACAAGTGAACTTAATAAGACCAAAATAGACCGTCTGCCTACTAGCTTCTTAAACATCCCATTAATTTTTGTGCAACTTTGATATTAAATACCTCAGCGTCCAGATAGTCAATGTTCTTCAGATTTGGGTATAATGTGCGTTATTGCTTAAAGAATTCATATGTGAAGTTTCATAAAATTATCTTTGAATTTGTTTTCACGTTTAAACCGCTCTGAGAAAAATAAACTGTAGTGCAGACTGTAATGGCAACAGTCTAGACTATAGAGTCTAGACTATAAAAATTTCACGTATTTCCAGTTATGAATTTGAAGGAAATGGTTATATTTATATATTGAAGACATTTGCAAACATAAAATTATCAAAAAAATAAAGGAGTTTAATTTGTATTCAGTTAAACTTATTTTCAAATGGTTTTTTTTAACAACCCTAACCTTAAAAGCGTTACCGTCCAGAACGGTAAGTTATTTACAGCCTAAACTGTTGCCATTACAGTCTGCATTGCTATGGTTGCAATTCATTTTTCTCAGTGTACCTTAAAGAAAGAGATATCTAAAAATGCAATTTAATGTTTTTCCCATTTTTCCAATCAAATGGAAAAAATAATAGGGCAACTCAGCATTAAAATCTGTTGAATCAACAGATTTATCATCTTAATCAAACATGTTCGAATCTATGTATCATTTATTATTTTCCTTTCGTGATAAACAGAATATCAGTAGCAGTAGTAGTAGTTGAGCTTGACATATGTCAGATGTCTTTGATATAGAAATAAATCTGATTAATATTAATAAAAAAAGTCCTACTGAATGACTAATTAGCCCAGAGGACGACCTGATTGATTTTCACAAATTTGATATTTATTTCATTCTAAAATAGGTATGTTACCATTTTTAGTAATAAAAAGTATTTTTTTCTTTTTGTTTTGCTTTTTTAATTTTTGTTCAAAGTAACTAAAAATATTTTACATTAAATAAATTATTATTATTACTTATAATCGTGGAAAGTGATTCTTAATAATAATTTACAGAATTTAACAAATCTGTACTTTTCTTTCAAGCGATGTTTATTATTAAAATATTAAAAACCATTTTTCCACAATTGAACGAAACAGTTTTACAATACGTGACAAATAAAATAAAAATATTGCTAAAATATTTGTGTCTATTATTTATTTTCATTCGCTGATTTTTTCGTATTGCTGAATTTTTCGAATACCGGACAGTAACCACCGACGTATTTTTTTCTATTATTGCATATTTTAAAAATGCCCTTTTTATTGTCAATAATTTATGCGGTTTTATCGATTGGAAACATCAAAGAGCGATTTTCTGATTTTTCTGCAACAACAAAAGATTATTATTTCGACTATATACCTCGCCTCTTACCTTCACTGCTCCAATTACCATACCGGTGAATAAATTAAAATATTTATGCAATATTTCGCAGAATTACTTGCGCATTATATTGACATTGCAAATCGCTACTTTATCTGGTTAAAATAACCGCTTTTTCACAGAAGCGACAATTACCCAAGTTCACATTTTCATACCATCAGATGCGATTTATGAACCGAGATTTAGGTCTCGGTTGCATTACATTGTACAGGAAACTTTATTTCAGAAACTCACCGTGACGACTGTATCTTCTCTACACAGATGATCTGGAAATATACCGTGTTCACCTGGAATCAAAATTTATTCACGTGAGTGTAACTCTTAAATTACGCTCGTTGGGGAACAAAAGCAACAAATGGGTTCATCGATAAGAGTTTCTCGCCGGGCGAAAGATTCTGTGGAGAATCGTACTTAATATCGCAAGTAATAATTTCGCATTAATAAACACGCGTTTGTATATTCAATGCGTCGAAATCAACTCGCCGAAAAGTTATTCCATTCAGAGACCCTCGATGAAATACTTGTCGACCAAAAAGTTTTCGACAAAAAGTTTTGCGATAAACAAGTTGAAAAATAAAGTTTCCATCACTAATGTAAAATGAATTCCTCCCTTTCGCGTCTCTCCAAACTGTGATCCAATAATCGTTTTATAAAGGGGCGGGAAGGTCGCGTTCTTTCAGTTTGCCACCAATTCAATTACACGTGCAACGTCACTGTTAATTGCCGTAACGTTGCACTGCACAACTAAATATTTATATGGATCCCGTAAAAACAGTGATTGCAACGTATATCGTATTATTTTGATAAAAGTTGCAAGTATACCTGAAAAGTGCACTTAGGCAACTGTAAAAATTGATTCTGTTAGTCCATTGACTATAATAACTGTAATAAGAAATTAACTCGATAAAAATTATCAGTTTTTTACCCCTATCTATACGAAAAACAACTTTTTTTCAGTAGTCATATCTGGATAAAAACATACAGACAATTTTCTTTTTGGTGAATGTTTACAATTTGTCGTAAAAGAATTATAAATTATTACCTTATTACATGTAATGTGAATTGAGAAAAAATTACACCGCGATAAGTTTTCACGATAAAATGTGGACTGTTTGAATAACTGCCTGAACGAACTGTCATTTTTAATAGGGTTGCAATTGCAAGAGAAACGGAAAACGAACCAGAAAACGTGACTCGTCTTCGTCCGACAATTATTTTCGCGATTGAACGGGTTAATTAATTTCGCGGACGACGAGCAATCGATTACCGAAAGCGGCCTTAAACCGCACTGGCCTCTTTTTGACAATTTAAAAATTGTACACAGGCGGGCGACTCGATCGCGCGGCAGTAATCATAAATTAATCGGAAATGTCATAAAAAATCTCACGGTTTATGAATTATGGGTGTTTATTCGTAACTTTTGACTAGATTTATCAAATATTTTAATTAACAATTTTTACTACTATTTTTTTATTATTATTAATTAACTTAAGAGAAATACTTGCATCAGCAAATACACGCATTGACATTTATTCAATTAATTTGAAAAAATGTAAAATTAAAGTTAATTTACCTACAAAGTACAATTATCGAAGACATTTTTTCTGCGACTGATATACAATATGAGCAATTACTAAATAATAATCGATACAATTATCTTCAACATAAATACACGATTAAAAAAAAATAAAAAAATGAGAGAAATGAAGAATTGTTTTTCAATTATCCAATACATTAAACAAAACTAAGTAATCAACAAAGAAATTCATGTTATTGTGATTTCTTGTAATGATTATTAATTAATACCTCAATAAATTGTTTACATGATTAACTCAATAAATATCATTACAGTAACGTTCATTTAAACATTTTTTAAGTAAATGAACATTATTATTTGTGTTATTATTATTATTCAAAGATTCCCATCCATGATAAATACTTTTATTATCTCCATTCCTAAATGTTTTAATTCATTTTATTCATACGAGTGACTCATTTTAAAGCCACGAGATACAGAAAACTAATTTGCGAACCTTATTATTATTCTTTCTTTTTTGGTAGAACTCACGCTGATATTTTAACGGACAAGTTGCAGAGCGAATTGAATAATTGCGAATTTTTCGACGAGAGGGACGAAAACGCTCGCGGACAATGCAACAGTCCGAATTCGCATGGCAAAGGGCACAATTGACAATGAGAAAAACGGGGGAAACGTCGTTACCCAATTCAAAGTAACGCTGTGTAACATTTAATGCGCTTTGTGTCGCGTTTGTTTGCCTCGAAGGGAAACAAGTTTTTGTTGTTGCGGCTTTTTCGGACAATGGAACGGCCCGCGCGATTCCCGCCTATATTTCTCGAATTGAAAATATGGCAGGCGCCCGATTAGATTGCGCCTTTACCGCTAATAAAATTTACGATCCGATGAGTGGCTGATGAAAAATGAACGTCGCGGTTGCATTATTTACAGGGTGTATAGTCACGTGACGAGCGTCGATACCGCGCGACGTTTTATCGGGAGCGAAGATTTTCGATGGGCAAACAATTGTTTTGTTTGACCGTAAAACATCGTTTATCAAATACGCCCGAACACGAGGAATTCTGTATATAACAGCAGGGAATTTGGGAAAATAATCTCTTTTATGTATGTTATTAAGTACATAAAAGAGATTATTTTTTATGTACTTAATTTTTAGGTACTTACGACAAGTCATTATGTCACATAACATATGCAGGTTACGTCATATAACCAGCATAGGTCATATGACATAACCTATGCAGCATATATCATAACCTGCATAGGTTAAATATAAGGTTTTTTGATCTTTATATATGATTTTATATGGGTATTCTTCTTCTGCTACACCGAAAGAAAAACCTAGTAATAATAATTATGTGCGCTTAGTTAATTTTCGTGATAACTATATAATTTAGAGTTAATACAAATAATGTTTTTAACATCTCAAAATGAAACAAATAATGTTTCATTTTGAGACATTAAAACATCTTTGGCGTTTCCTCTGGATAAAAGTGTTTTGTTTTGAGACACTTTTCGTGTCTACTATATGAAAGTGTTTCAAAATGAGACACTTGCTTTTGGAGTGAAGTGATGCAGTTTTAAACCAACTAACTAATATAGCCTTGAATTCAACACTGCTCATAAGGCTTATACCCATGAAACTGAATCAGAATTTCTACTGAATTTCTAATGCTGATTCAGCACTGGTTTCACTGAAACACTTTTGTATTAGTTGTATTGGCAGGCAATACTGAAGCCCTGGTTTATTTTTCCTCGAGAAATTACCAGCTCACCTTCTCCATCCCCTTCGACTTTCCATTCCGAACTGCTCCTCCAAAAGCAACACCTTAAAAACCATTCCACAAATGACCCTGTGACTATTCATCTGGATAATCATCTGGACTGATGATTATGATGACTGGTGTCCGGAATCGCACATTTCCAAATGCCCAGATGATCCCAACTGGGAAGAGCGGCAGTGTAATGAAATGCGCGGTTAATTATGAAACGCGACTGAAAGGAAAAGATACATTGAGGTCTTTTGTGATTCCGGACGGAAAAGCGTGGTCAGCTCGGTCGCGTGGCAAAGACACGGGAAGGTGGTGCCGATGGTGGAAGTAACAAACGGAGATGGAGGTAGCTGGATGACTGGCGGCGGAAGCGTCGTCATGGCGACACATCGATCAGTCGCCACACCACGCGATTCCAGTCGAGCCGAGCTCGTACATTACAACGTGCAGTACACCACGATCTCGATATGTATACATATTTGTATAAATAAATGCGTATGCGTGGGAGTAAATGGCTGCATGTAAGCTGGGTGGAAGTTTAGGCCAGCCACGATGTGATGTACAAAAATGCCCGAATAAAGGTATCCGATGGTATCGGGGCTGCGAAGGATATGATATTTGAGTTAAAAAGGAATCATTTGGCAAAGAAATGTTATTTGCGAACGATGTTATGGAATTATGTTTGAAAATAATGTAAGATGAGTGTGCCTGGTCACATTCTGAAGAACCATTTTGGATGTTTTAAGTGGAATTAAGATGTTTGGTTTCATTTTGAATTCGGTATTGAAGGGTTACCTTCACAGTGATGTTGTGTAAATTTGGTCATCCAGAACTAAAACTAAACTAAACTTACAGTTTTAGTTTAATTTAATTAAGTATTTACTCCGAAAGTGATTGAGGAAGTGGTTATTCTGGGAAGATGAACAATTGTTACTACAGTTTGTAATTGTTATGTTATCTGGATATATTGTTATCGGATATACGAAATCGGATTTACTTGCAAGCGAGTATTTTCGTACAAAAAAAGTAATATATATGATTCAGAAACTAAAATTAACGTATCACTAAAGAAAGGAACGTTGATTCAAGTATATTTCACTAAAATCAAGTGTATATTCTCACAAGTAATATTCTCAAAAATATATTCTCAAGAAATGAGAGTATATTTCTCTTCATTAAGTGAAATATACTTGACTGAAGTAGACAAGCAAGTATATTTCATTGTAATGGGATATTTGCATTTACAGTTTTAAATGTAAACGTTTGCATGTCTGTATAAATCGATTAAACATAAATAAAAAATCAATATTTTCAAAATGTTTTATTTAAATGTTAATTTTTTATCAATGTCCCCGCAGTACCCACATAAATTCTCTATAAATAACACAAACCCTCATCAAAATCTACCGAATAATTTTACGACAGTCCATTACCCCACAAGAAATGTGTTGAGAAATCGCATTCCAAGTTTTTGTAATCTTTTCTTCAGTTTTTACCGTTTCGTCAGACGTACAATGAATATGCGACGCCTGCACCATAAGCTATACATTTTTTTTATTTCGAACAAGTCGTTCTGGGACACTGCTTCCTCCCGGTCAGTAGATCTTCCTTGCCTGGCGGTCAAAGTGAATCTTATTTACGTCCGATGATTGCATTTTTCGATTGCATCTAAAATTTTCCGGACAAAACTGTCTACATTTTTCCCAAACCATAAGCTATCAAAATATGCAAATGGAAGCCCGTTAACCGGTTTTTCTCAGAACCACAATATTATAGGGCCATATTAGCGTCAAAGTAAAATTAAAATTAGGGCAATTTTTAGATAAAATGGATGGATTTACTTGTTGCATTATCCGTCGATTACATATTTATTCTGGTGATTTTATTTTTATATATACTATTGACATTTTGCTTGTAAATGTTATCCAGTACGTGACAATATCGCTACTTCAAATCAAGGTGCTAAGCGACGGAGTCATTAGTGGCGTTGATAAAGGATCCCGATTAAACCTTAATTACACAGCTTTCGACGTCGATTCGACACATGCCAGAAATCCGTTGTGAATTCATCAGAATCTATCACAGTAAGCTTGCAATGCTGCTAATAACTATTTCATGAGACAAATTAATTTTTCGGGAGAAAACGTAAGATACAAGATATTATCAATTGACATGTTGATAGATAAGTCTACAATTATGCTGTGAAATATGAAACTGAACAAAAAAATCCGAGTCTTTGAAAATGACCTGACTGAAAGAGTCAGGCATAATTAGAGACATTCATAACAGGAATGTCGTTGTAATTTGACAGCAAACAGTGTAATCCCAGTCAGTCTGGCTTATAGACCTAAAAATATTTCGGCAATATAAATCCGTTTATCTGAGCAGGAAAAATGTACATTTTTAATATGTATTCTTACTAAGTAGGGTAGACAACGTCAACTTTAATTGAAAAATACATTAACATATAATAAAAAGAAGTTTTTATATTCAGATATATGAATAAGAAAGTTCAAAGAAGGCTATGCTGGTGTGAAAGAATAGCTAAATATTTTACTTTCAATTTTGAAATTTGATCAAAATGTATCAAAAAGAGACAGAAAAAGTAATTTCTATCTCTTTGTGCACTATTGAAAATATCGGTTTGCTATAGTCGGAACCCGACTGTCATAGAAGAATTTCCAATTGATACACGCCGAACTAACCTTTGTCAAAAATCTGTTACTTGCGCGCCCAGCCCAGCATTGACGGTCTTCCTGAAAATCCGAATGTCACAATTGGATTTTCAGTAAAAAAAATCAGGAAGACAATCCTCTTGTAACGAAAAAATAATGTCTAAGAGGGTGTCAGATTCTTAATGCAATTTCATTTATATTTTATAAAATATTTAGAGAAATCACAAAATCAACTTTATTTGGTAATACATGAAATAATGAAAATTTATTTCAATTTTAATCATTAAATTCAATGTGTGCAATGTTCGTCTTTTTAGTTACCAATTTGACTTTTATAACCAGGTTTACACTTTAAATAAATGCACTAATTTCCAACTGAATTTCCGACATCCGAATGTAATCGGGAAAAGGATCGGTAGTAGCTTGTCTTCTTGCACGAATGTCGTTTTACCCAATTTTAATGTACTGTCTTTTTCATCTTGTAAATCTGTTAATCACTCATCCAATTTGCAATCTAAGTTCTCTAGTAAAAATAACTCTGGATATCTCTAGTAAAAATTGCGGTGATTCTAAAATAAGGGCATTATGCAGATGCCATTTTACTTGATCAGGTATTCATCTGGCAACCATATACGGTCTCTACCGCGGATGTAACGCTTCAAAACGATGTGGACATGATAAGGAAACCTGAACAAGCTCTCTTTGCCCCCCCCCCCCAAAAAAATACCATGACTCAAATGAGAAATGAACCCCGATGCTCAGTTAGCAGTCTGAGTGAGTTGTCTCCGAGCTTTTCAACGACTTATTCACTCTTAAAAATTAGTATTAAACGCAAGTCGTAACTACTACAGTTGAGAAGAAAATCTACTTGGAACTTTTATCTTTCATATATTTGTGACGAATATAAAATCTATTACCAACCATGAAGTACGGGGAAACATAATCTATTTTCCGTGTGTTATAGGTAATTTTAGGTAAGACAGTTGGAATTGATTCAAATATAACCGCTTCAAGTAGACTCATTATTCAACACAAATAGTATTTTTTTAAGAGTGTTAAAGTCATCGTGATATATCTATCATATTACCGTATTATAATATGGTTTGCCTTGTCATAACCACATGTTATCAGGACATGTGGTTTCCTGACCAGAACCTGATTAGTTTGGTATATCATAACCACACCAGAATTACCTGATTATAACATCAACAGTTTACTTTATGAGGCCCT